>BNST01002971.1:0-43583 GCA_019650275.1 Xylocarpus granatum
TATATATTTATATGAAAGTGTTATTAATATTTATTATTTTTATTCCAATAACCATATAAACCTAACATTATAGCTTTCAACTGAAGAGTTTGAGGTGTAATAAGATATGAAAGAAGCTAGTGGCCAGTGGAATTTATCATATGCAAGTTTTTGCCAATTTTAGTTTGTTTTTGGTGTCTAATAGAAGAACTTAAAATAGATTGAATCTTAGATCTAAAAAATATCTTAAAATAACAAGTTTCATAATTCTCTTTAAAACTTGGATGAGAAGAGATGATATTCATTTAATTCTCCAATGTGTTCAATGATTATATTACATCAAAAAATAATAATAAAATCAATACTCAGCCATTCGCCTGTCATTATTCATTTACCACAGCCCACAGCACTAAGCTTGAGCATGTCTCCGACAGAGATTGAGTGAAAGAACGACTAGCCAAAGAAACTTTGCCCTTGACTTAGACATACACAGGAATAATAATTATGTTCTGTCCACTCTAAACCTTGATTGAACATCACGAGATTCTGTTTGATTTGAATTTTTAAATCTGCTAATAGCCCCACTTAAGACTGTGTTGAGAGCAAATAATAGAAGAATTTTATTTTTTTTTAAATTGATCACTTGGCAGGAAAAAACATGTTTCTCATGGATTTAACTTCATGAGATTCTCCATTATCAAACCTTAAATCTTTTTAATTCATTCTCAGCACACAAGTTAATATATTCTACACTAATCTAACATTTGAGGGGATCTCTGCAATGATTTTCCCGCAACTCTCCACCCATCCCAGTTTATTTACTTTTATTTCTATTTAGTGTTGATTAGACACGAGTCAGATGGTCATAGAATGTCTACCCAGATCTCTAATAATGTAGAAAAAGAGACAGGCCTAACCCCAGAGAGAGCATTAGTGTTATTATTATTATGCAAATAACCAACTTTCAGGGCTAGTTGTTGAATTCTGAAAATTTGCCCATGGGTGACACTGAAACACTTTCAGTAACTACAAGCAATTGATTGCATGTGCTCCAACAAACATTAGATTTCAAACAGTTGTAGATTGAAGGTGGCATTCTAGAGTCACCCACAAAATTATGCTGATTTTGAAGGACACTTGCTAGATTTCTGCTATCCCAGAGTGTTCTGATAACCTAAAGCTATAATTCACTGTTCTATGCTCGCAAGCAATAATCCTGCTATGAGACCCTTTGGAGAATGTTGCACCTCACCAACTCCCTGTCATCGATCTAAGGACTCCTCCTTCCCTACTTCTGTGGGTGGATTTACATCTGCTACCTTCACAACGCTTTACTTCTGAATTCAATCATTGTCCACCGTCACGATAGATATAATCATCTTTTTCAAGTTTCACGTTCGTATCGGTGGCGTGTCAAAGTGCAACATGTCTAGACTCGCATTGCAGATTAACTGAAACATAATTGACAGCTATGGATATACTATTTCACCTTTGTCTCTTCGCCTTAACGTACGGACTGCCATTCAGGACAGCCTAGCGCGCATGACAACACACATGCACATCTCACGATCCACATCCACACAACGCCACGCCAAGTATTTATTCAATTGTCATGAATTGCCACTTGGCATGCCATCTTTGCTTTCCATTAGCTTTCTTATTAGCAATCGTATGGGCAATTTTGGTCCGTGGGTCAACATATTACTGCTAGAATGTCAATACTTGCGTTTTGCTGTTGAGCCTAACAGCCACTCAACAGTGAGGAAATATGTCTTTAAGTCTTACAACACGCCCTGCTTGTGACTAAAACTACTACTCAAAAATGGGTGCGCTTTCAACTTCAGTCAAAGCTTGCGTGAGACGTGTAGCACGCATGGCATGGCCTGGCGGGTGCTCGCCTCATTAATATAAATACGAAGCACACTGTGGGTGGACATGCAGAAAACCGTTGCTGATCCTCCTGCTCGATCTGCTTGCTGTGTATTCGGACAACGCAAATCTCACACGACCATGTACAGAAATGCACGTGGGGAGTATGGCGGGCTTGCGTCTGTGGACTCTCTAACATGCAAGTCGCTCCCGTTTTTGTCCTTTAGTTTTACTGATTTGGGAAAGTACATCTCTATCGCAAAGCTAGCATTTCCCGTGAACAAAGATTATACGTCCCATACGCAAACCACATCAAATAAGGGAAATTAAGTGCAAAGTATGACTTATAAATACGCACCCAAGGCAACGGTATACTAGCACAATACCTCTTCTTCCTTTGGGAGGATATGTGTCTTTGTTTCAGCCATGAAAATTCCTTTTGCAGACATAATATATATATTACGTTTCTTTTACTTTGCTTTGTTTGCGTCATGTAGGCAGACCTTGCAGGTGTAGATGAGCTGTGCGTGTGAGGCAAGTTAGCTGGCTTATTTGTGGAGACATCCATTCTGCCGATACCTCTCTCAAATATCACGTGCCAATAGTGTCTTCTTACTCCCATTTGCGATTCTTTTTGTATTATTTGAGCACTAGTAGTGTTTTCTCTTTATACGTCAATCTCAATTTCCTAGATATATACATAATACACCAACCTGTTTTAGTCTATTATTCAGCCATGCAAGCTCAGAGAATTAATTCACCGACTTTCACGAGCATAAATAACACTAAAAACAAAAAGCTGAAACAAAATATTATTCAAAAACAAGGGCAACATCCGCTTCCCAGCAATCGGGGAGGTGCTGCTCTACAGTTCTACCGAAGATCTTACAAAAGGCAGCGAGGGTCAGTGTTGCATGTAGCACCTTAAAAGTTAATAACATAACATGTCGGAAAGAACTGAAGGAGAAAAGAAATCGAGTTTGTATGTATTACTTGGCAAAGGTTTTATGCTTTTCGGCAAAGCATCAAGGTTTACCTTACTGGGTTGCTTCACGTGTCCACTGTGATATGGTATGGTTTTTAAATATGATAATGTGAAGAACAAATCGATTAAAAGGTCCACTTGTTTTATTTTCACATGTGCAATAAAGAAGTCATTCTAACACGCAAAATAGTACGTCTAGTGTCTTTTAATACTCAACTTATATTTCATTAGATGTACTCATTAATCTTGCAAAATAGTAATAAAAGTATATATAAAATACCAAATCTCATATGTTACTCTATAATTTCTATCGATCTCTCAACAATGCATACACAATATGAAATCTCGATAAATTATTATTCATCTCAATGAAATTACCGAATTCTCAAGATTACTGAAAGTCGACAATACTTACTGAGATGCCTCAAATATAGTATATCACTCTTTCAACAATATTGTCAGACATGGGCACAAATTGTTAAGATAAGCTTGAATTTCGATATAAAAGATATTCGAGACATATTCACTATCGAGGCTTTTACTAGTTATTATGAGTTTTTGATAACCTGTAATGAATTTTGTCAAGGGAGAATAAAGTTTGTCTTCTTCTCACACCTCTCATACAAATACAGTGGCACTATTTCTGTGTAGTAAATATACTATGAACCAAATCAAAAATAAATACAAAATTTCATTTCTAATGTCCTATTCACCTGATTTTAGGCCTTCCTTGGCAACGGTCACTCAAACTGCGCTTTGGATCCGTTTACCTGAGCTCCCTATTGAGTACTTCGACAGTGAAGTTCTTCTCAAAATAGGGAAAACTTTTGGTAAACCTATTCAAATTGATACCGGTTACCTGCTACTATAGAATCTTATGAATCACGCACACGGCACACTTTCTATATCTCCTCCGTCTACAAGGCGAACAGCTTAGCTTACAGCACAGCGTGTTCGCCACCACACCGGGATAAGCTGGTGCAGTGGGTGACTCTTGGGTAAGTGAACAAGGGGTGAAGCTTTCATCGTCTTTGAGAAATGCCTTCTTGAGGGCCAATAGATAATAGAAGAAAGCCGGGGTCAAAACACGTTTTGGGACCGGGAAGAAGCACCTGCATCTATTCTGTTCAACAGGCAGTCAGCGGGCGAGTACAAGAACCCTATCCCCTTCCCAAGCGGTGAAAAGGAGAAACATAATGAAAAGAGTTTGGTTCACTCGCTAATGATCTTCCTTTTTGCACTCAGTTCGGCAAGGTTCTATGCCATGCTGGTCTGTTCAAAAGATCGATTCCACGACCACGTGCTAAGCGCATCAAGTCATTTGATCACGGGTGTTGCAAGAGGGCCTTTCCCCCTGTTCAAACCTTACTGCCTTATATGATATTCAATTCCAAAAGAGTTCGGTTGGGTAAAGAATATTGATTAGGAGGACACGGGGTGAGCAGCATAGCGCAATACAGGCTAAACGACTCGGCCAGGTCCAGGTACCATTCCTTTCATGAATCCCGGTTATTCCGACCATATGAACCATCCAGAACCCATTCCGAGGGATCTTTCCCTTGACCCCTGGGCCGAGACCCTGTCCTTCCCCCACTATGGATCGATAAGTAGGGGCCTATTACCCCATTATATATATATATTAATCAAATTGATAATCCGTCCTACCTCCTTCCTTAGAAAGATTTGGCATTGGCCCCCAGAGCAAAGACTGTCTTTCCCATCTGCAGCTCGCACATCAATTGTAAGCCTGACATTCGTTCAATCACACTTTCGAAAGCATCATTAAAAACATAGCACCCGGCTGTCCTACATTAGAATTAGCTATCCGCTCTTCCATGTCCTCTATCTGTCTATACTCCCCCGCCGATCCCTGGCTTGCTAGCTCGGAAGGGTCTCCTATAGCACTCTTCGGGAACTGAAAGGAAGTAATAGTTCTCTCATCTCACAGAAGGGTAAAAGACTTTCTGGAAGGGTTACCACCCCGAGCCCCTTCTCTTTATCTGAGAAAGAAATGTGTAGCTGGGAGATAGCGTAGAGGCAAGATAGGAGGAAAGGAGACTACTTCAGACTTGGTGGGTTCTACTTATTAATATGGTCTTATGCTGCCCACTTCGGAAGACCCCGGCAGGGGAAGGAAGGCTATTATTGCTTAGTAGAGCTTGGGGGTCGGCTGCTCCTCGATAGCCGCCTTAGCCACTTCTGGTCAAAAGTATGTCGTGAATGATTTGATTCTTCCTGGAACGGCTTATGGACATACCTTTCTCGGAACCCTTCCCTGCGCGGGTTCTCCCGCACACCTAGAGATGAGAAAAACCCTGATCCGAGAGGTGATATTGGTGGTTTGTATACTCTATAACCACGACCTAGCGATTAGTAGGAGAGAAATCCGTATATATAAACAGTAAAGCTCTGGGTTCAAGCTTAGGCAGTAAGAATCTTGTTCAACACAACGAACAGCACTGGGATGTGACAGATCGCTCGGAGGAGACTGAGCTTGGATGAATAGTCAGCCAGAACGATTTAGTTGGATCCGGCCCCACAGCCCTACCTGATAGCCACCCCGCCACTATCAAGTGTCCTGCACACGAAAGAAGATGACTACACCACCTATCATACGACGGAGGAAGGTCAAAGTAGAGAAGGGAGGCATTGATTGCCAAGAGCCAAACTCGTTTATTACAGCCGATCGAGGGTATTGGTATTACAGCTCGGGTACAGCCAATCGAGGGGCTTGAATGACATATGGTACGGGCAAGACATCCAACTGGGCAGGTCTTCTATTCCGGGAGCATCTAAAGCCTCGTTTTCTTCCATTCCAACTCTCCTCTTTGACTCTTTTTGGGTATAGCAGGACTTGAACCTGCGACCATTAGGTTAAAAGCCCAATGCTCTACCAACTGAGCTATATACCCCCAAAAAGCTGTAGTGTAGTAGTCAATGTGGTTTGATATTGACCTGGAAAATGGAGATGGACCTGGATAATTGCACCTGTCTCTTTCTTCTCCTAAGATATTCTTGAGAGTCAATAAAGGATGCATTTCATGGGGTAGGTGTACCACTTTCAGAATCTGTAGCTTTCGGTTCTGTTCCGATGGTGTGAGAAGAGTCAAAGAAGCTAAGCGCGAACAGAAGCATCCATGGGTGAGAACTGGAACTGAGACTGATAGGACGAATACATGACCAGAGAATGAGCTGGGAGGCGTGACTACCGTGCTCTTATGCTGAAAAGTACTTCTTATCCGCTCTAAATGCGAGAATTGCAATGCAAGCGGCGAAACTACTCAATGGGGCGCTTCTGCTCCTCGAATCTTGTGTTCGGTTGCTAACCACCAACGCCACCTGGTAATCATGATTTTTGAAACATGTCCACTGAAGGACGATTTCTCGGGCCTTGGCTTGGTGACCTCTTTTGAAATCCTATCGATCACATGCAGAGCGGAGCTGGTCGTACCGTATGGGGGAAGATGAGACCACAGAATAAGCTTGGTCCCCCTCTTCCACCGGAAGCGGCACATTAGAGGCGGGTGGTTGACTATCATGACAACCAGAGCTCGCTCTCCGCAGGGGCATCAAAGAAGATTTCAAAACACACGGCTGACGTACACCCTCATCTACCTGAGGCAGCGTCTCGGGAAGCACCACTGGAGTCACCGGTACCATCATGGTAGCAGCAGTAGCAGCTCGGCCTGATCCAGGAGGAGGCATCAAGGGACCCGAGGAATCACTGACCTCTCCTCACTCGGTCAGCCGCCATAGTTGCATCGAGTTGTGTCTGCAATAAGGCTATCGTCGTCTTCTGCCTATCTATCACGGATGAGAGGGTCTGATTCTGTGACTCTAGAAGATAGATCTCTCTGCTGCTCGCACTCGTATCGGCTCGACTCCTCAACTGGGTCTCGAACTCTCTGATACGATCCTGAAGTAAGGATTTAAGAAACCTCGCCGTGATGACTCCGAAATCTACAAGCCCATGGGTACTCTAAAAAGAGGTCTACAAGCATCTATCAGCCATCCATACAAGAAAAGAAGAGAATACTTAAAGAAGTGTCGCGCTCCCGGATAGGATAAGAGTATCCAGGTCTCTCTTCAGCTCAGCAACCTCGGCCTGGAGTGCTCTCTTTTGCTCGGCCGAAGTAGATGTGACAGTCGCTAGCTCCTTCTGCAACTGAGCCGCTCGTGCCGTCATGTCCTCCAGCTGCCTGCAACCAAGCATTAGAATTACATCCAGTTCAAGCAAGAAGAATGTATCAGATGAAAGAGAAGGTTTGGTTCGAAGGTATACCGTCTGTCCAGATCTCTCAGCCTGGGAGGACAGCTCCTGGACTCTCGCCTCAAGCTCAGCAATCCGTGAAGCAGCCTGACCTCCTCTGATCGCGTAGTTCGACCCTATCCTCATGTGTGGAGGAAGGATCGGTACCACACTCAACATAGTCCTTTCGGACGGTCAAATGCATCTCGAAGAAAAGAAGTCTCCCCCAGCATTGAAGTGCCTAATCTGATCTCTGAAAGTGTCCAGTAAGCTATATCTAGCAGCTCCCCCCGCCCGCAATGCATGGAAGGATCGGGGTGGCGGATCAGGAACCGGCTGACCAATCCCAAACTGCCGTAACACTCTCTCACCCAGGTACCACTCGACGTGGTCCAGGTATATAAAAAAGCTCCGCTCGGGCAAGGAAGTACGGATCAGATATAGCTACAGCTGGCCTAGCAGCGTAAGGCCTATCCAAAAAAGGCCTCCAGGTGATCTATATCCACATAGCATCAATCGGTCATCCACGCAAACGAAGAAGGAAATCTCGCAGAAGAACAAGCTTACCTGAGGAGTCAAGGTATCAAACTCCTGTCGGAAAAAGAGCCCCTGGTGGTGCATATCGTGGTCCCAGAAGCGGTACGACCACCTCATCCCTCTACCTCTAGGTAAGCCCCTAGGGGAATTCTCTGGTAAACGTGGACGACAGATATCCACCTACTCGTATAGCCACATCTGCAAGTGAGAGTAAGATCATGATCAGTTCAAGGATATGGAAGCTAATCAGTGCACAGCATTATCAGCGATCAAAAGTACCAAAAGTACCTGGATGATGTAGTATAAAAGCCGTAGCCGTAGATGGAGAAATTATGACCTACGCCACCTCACGAGCTAACCGCAAAGAAAGGTTTGTATACGACCGGCCCTTACTACTGTACCGTAACTGAAAGATTCTCTGATCTACTTGAAGTTTTTTCAAGAGGGATTTCCCCGCGTTGAGAGAGATTGATTGACCCGGGGGGATTGATGCTCCTGCGTTAACGAGGATGGACGCCAAAAAGAGGATCGGTGAGCTGCCCCGCTCCGGGGAGGGCTCGCCTCAACGATCGCCACTCATGGCAGTGTCCTCTTACACAAAGCACCTTTTTGCAAACATCTTGATCCTGGGCCGTCTCTCATGAAACCAACCCAACCTGTGCGCCACAATTTAGCCGGCCTGGAGTCTGTCACGGATCATCGAGCCATCTCTTCGTACCGCACAAACCCAAACACTTCTGCAACGCAATAGTCTCACGCACCTGCTAGTCGCCCATAAGCTGCAACACTTCACCATACTAGCATAAAAACTCATGCCACCAACGAATGCTTCACTCTCGGACATATATCCATGCCCAACGTGGCTAACAGCACCCCACTGTCCAACGCCACTGCACCGCTGCCCCGACGCACACTTCTGAGGCAAAGTGCCATGGTCCTTCGACTACTAGACTTCGTCTTCGCCACCGACACAAGGTCCATTTGACATGCCACGCGCATTTCGCATTCCTTTGGTCCGTGCCTCTACCAAAGGCGACAATCTAGCTCTTGGGTTCCCGATCCTTTTATCGATTCGGCATTGTCCTTCACCCTGTATGCGACTGAAGTGCTTACCGGCGCCCTTTACACATCCTGGCCAAGAGTCCTTCTTGGTCCTTCCGAGAAAGCGAATCCCTCATCTATTGGCATCCCGCCAGTCGACTTATCACGGAGCCGGGGTGCCTCTGCACCATCTCAAACCGTCTCGAGCTCACGTTTGTCTACCAGCTGCAAAGTCCCTCACTCACCTCAAGTCATTCTGCGCACTAGTCCCTCGAACGCAAGCATAACTGCTGCCGTGCCCACCTCCACGCACACATGCCAAAACCGAATCTCGTCTTGATCCTCTGATCCAAGGTAGCACCGCACTCAAGTACTTTGACATATCTTTGTCTTCACCTCGAGTGGGAGTCGCTCCACCTACTTGAAGCGAACACAAGCTCAAATCCTTCATCGAAAGATTTTTGGACGTGCTTCTGCACAAGACATGGCAGTCCTGCCACGACTGCATGGCCCCACTTCTACTCGTGGTACCACCTCTTTCATGTCCAAGCTAAAAATGCACCTTCTAAGCAATCGAGCACCAAAGCCGATCTTCCTCATAAGTCCGACACGCCGCATCCTCCATGGCCAACTCGTCAGTCTGACACTGACGGAGCAAGCATCTTTAAGAGTTCCTTTTAACGAGTCTCCCACACTCAGGCACACCTCTGATTGATCTCGAATCGCTCTGATACCACAGAGGAAAGCGGTCCATTATCTCAGCTCTGAGACTATGGCAGATTTTTCCGAACAAACAAGCCGGGTAAATCCGAGAACGAGAAAGCCTTCTTTTACATCACATGAATTGAAATGCTGTCATCCGAGCGGACCGGAGGCGGCCTATCTTAGTTGCGCCCTGTAGCGACGTGCCTAGCTCCGAAGAGTGACGAGAAGATCGCCACTTATGCATCTTTTTTTTTCTAAAAGTAAAAGAAAAAAAAGATGAGAACACACCACTTAGATGAGGGAAAGCCCTTCCTAAAATCAGGCGTGATCTTATATACGATACCACCAGCGCCACCTGGGCAACGGCAACTCTGAAAAGTGCATGTTTGTTGGCGAGTCGAACGTGAAAGATACGGCTCAGCTCCGCTGAAAAGCCGTATCGCCCTATCGCCTACAGTAAGCGCGCCCTGGAGGTTTCCAGCCTCTCCGTCCCTCTCTATCGGATCCTAGCTCTAAGTCTGGCTCTTGCTCTGTTGTTGTTTTGGCGATTTGAACTGGCAAAGAGAAAAGAAAAGAGAAAGAGTGCAATTATTTTCTGAAAGTCACTCTAAAATTTTATTCACTGTATTGCTCTTTATATAGAGTTGAAACATAATAAAGGATAAGTGATGAGCCTAAATTAAAGATAATGATAAGGCTAAATCAAAGATAAGATTTAAAGATAAGATAAGTTTTGAACTTCTATCATTAATTCTATGTACGCAGCCAACTCTGCTATCCATATCAGCATTCATATCACCAACTCTGCAGCTACTGATGCACACATTCAACACTCCTCCTTGCATCAGTAGGTGAAGATTCCGAGTTTCTTTCTTAAAAACTCAAATCTACTTCTAGGAAGAGCTTTAGTGAAGATATCTGCTAGTTGATTTTCAGTCTTGCAATACTTCAAACATACCGCACCATTCTTTTGAACATCTCTGAGAAAGAACAGTTTTATACTGAAATGCTTAGTTTTTCCATGAAAAACTGGATTATTGAAAATGGCTATGGCTGCATGATTGTCTATCATCACCTCTGTACTCATCTTTTGTTCCAAGTTCAAATCAATTAGAACTTTTCTTAGCCATAAAGCTTGATTAACAGCTGCTGTGGCTGCTATAAACTCTGCTTCAGCTGTTGATTGCGCAACTATTTCCTATTTTTTTGAACACCAAGTTTGATTTTTTTAATCATGGAGAGCTCCTCCTGCATTGCATCTCTCCACTTGGGATCTTTTTCTGCTTCCCAATACCCTGCTGGTTCAAGAACAGCAACATTGCATTTTTGATAAATATCAGAAAGCAATCTAGTGCCTCTTACAGGAGGTTCATCAAATAAATCATTTTGATTTTGCAAAGGATCAGTAATCAGCTGCTTTTCTACAATATTCCAGCTCCATTGTTCATTCTCCATGAAGTGAACATCCCTGCTTATTAGAATTTTCCTTGTGTGAGGTTGAAAAACTTTGTATGCCTTAGATATTGAGCTATATCCCACAAAAATACCGGGTTCAGCTTTTTTGTCTAGCTTGTCTCTTTTAATCTGTGGCACATAAGTAAAACACAAGCATCCAAATACTTTAAAATTTTTCAAAGAGGGCTTATAACCATACCAGGCCTCAAAAGGAGTCTTCCCATCTACTGCTTTGGTGGGAAGTCTATTAAGCAAAAATACTGCAGTGTTTGCAGCCTCTGCCCAATATTCTTTAGATAACCCTTTCTCGTAAAGCATGCATCTGACCATTTCCATTATTGTTCTATTCTTTCTTTCACTGACTCCATTCTGTTGTGGAGTGTATGGAGTTGTAAGTTGATGCTCAATGCCTGCTTCCTCACAAAACAAATTGAATTTTTCTGAGGTGTACTCCTTGCCATTGTCAGACCTCAGAACTTGGATCTTACAGCCACTTTGGTTCTCAATCCATTTCTTGAATCGCCAAAACACACTTGCGACCTCTGACTTGAACCTGAGGAAATAAATCCAGCATATTCTAGTGAAATCATCTATAAAGATAATGTAATATTTACTTCCTTTAAGTGAAGAAATTCTTTGAGGTCCTGCCACATCTGTGTGAATCAGTTGCAGCCTTTGAGTTGCTCTCCAAGTTGCTTGTTTGAAGGGTAATCTTGTCTGCTTGCTGTATTGACAAACTCTGCAGCTTGGTAATTCAGTCTCGAGGTGAGGTAAGCCTTGAACTAACTCCTTCCTTTGCATCTTCAGTACTGCAGCATGATGAAAATGGCCTAGCCTTTTATGCCAAATCTCTGTATTGCTTACTGTAATGGGATAAGCTGCCTGTTCCTCCTTCATTAGATCAAGTGAGAAACTTTTGCCTCTCATTTTAATCTTGAAAACTTCTTTGTCATTCGCATCTTTGACTAAACATTGTTTATTTTCAGTGGGATCGCTTGTGACCCCTCCAATCTTTCCTGGGAATTGACCTACTGTGATTGTTAGCTAAATATATTACTCTCTATTACCTGTACAATAAATATAGAAATATTTTGGATAAAATTTCTATAAGGCATATATATTTATTAAAATGTCTTAGTGATCCATAAAAAGTTTAAAATATTAGGGAGTAGCCACAACATCCCTAAGTTAGATAAAACTTTATATTGTATAAGGATCACATATAATTTAAAACATTAATTATAATTGATCATATTAGATGTGATAAATTTTATTCCACAGGAATTTTTATTACTTTTATATGATTAATTAGAATAAAATATTATATTATTTTTCTTAATTTACCCACAAGAGTTAAGAAATTAGAGATAATATAATAGTTTTATCATTAAGATATGTGAATCTATTTAAATAAAATATTTAACCCACAGGTAGTATTTTATGTCATGCGATTCATATTTTATGCATATTTTATATTGATAAAATATGATAATGTTTAAGCCTCAATAAAATTCATTATAAGTATGTATTTTTGCAGCATCACAACCTACAAATATATCTGATATCAACTTAGATGTTCCTGAACTAGTAGGAGATAATTATAAGACATGGAAAGAGAAAATATTGTTGTATTTAGGGTGGCAGGATATAGATTATGCTATACGGAAAGATGAACCATCACCTATTACTGATGCTAGCACTCCAGCACAAATTAAGCTTTATGAACGTTGGGAGCGATCTAATCGTCTTAGTGTAATGTTCATAAAGACTAAAATTTCTGCTAGTATACGTGGTTCAGTCGCTCAGCATGATGATGTCCGTGCTTTGATGAAGGCTATTGATGAACAATTTGAGTCATCAGATAAAGCACTAGCCAGTACCCTTATTATGCAATTCTCTTCCATGAAACTTACCACCATCACTGGTGTGCGAGAGCACATCATGAAGATAAGAGATATTGCGGCTCAATTGAAAACTCTGGACGTGACAATGTCTGAACCTTTCCTTGTGCACTATATTTTGAATTCACTTCCTCAACCATATGGACCCTTTAAAATTTCTTATAACACACATAAAGATAAATGGTCTATTAATGAATTGATGACCATGTGTGTTCAAGAAGAGGGAAGGTTAATTGCAGAAATGGGAGTAAACATTCAAAGTGCACATTTGGCAACAAAGGAAAGATTAAGAAGAAAGGGAAAAGCAAAATACCTGTCCAAGCTAAAATAAAGAAAGAATCCAAATGTTTTCTTTTGTAAGAAAAAGAGGCATATAAAGAAGGATTGTATCAAGTTTCAGCAATGGCTTGTTAAGAAAGGTATTTCTTTTTCTTTTGTAAGTTATGAATCTAATATGACTGAAGTTTGTCATAACACATGGTGGATTGACTCTGGTTCTACAATCCATATTACGAACGTTTTGCAGGGTTTGCAAAACCTAAGGAAACTAGTGGGAGCTGAGCGTTTTATCTATTCTGGAAATAAGATAAGCTCAACTGTAGAGGCTATTGGGACATGCAGTTTAGTTCTCAATAGTGGTTTTGTAATGAATCTGGAAAAGACCTTTTATATTCCTAATTTTTCTAGAAACTTAATTTCTATTTCTAGACTTGTACCCTATGGATATTCCTTCAACTTTTCGGATATTTTTATGAAAATTTTTTATAAATCAAATCTTGTTGGAAGTGGTACATTGTCTGATGGTCTTTTTCATATTAATTTACAAAATAATGCTTGTTATAATACAATGCATACTCATGCTGGTGTTAAAAGAAATGTTATGAATGAAAATTCCTCTATGTTGTGGCATCGGAGATTAGGACATATCTCCATAGAAAGAATCAAACGGTTAGTAAATGATAAAGTACTTAGTGCTTTAGATTTTACTGATTTTGAGACTTGTGTGGACTGTATAAAGGGTAAGCAGACCAACAAGTCAAAGAAAGGTGCCAAGAGGAGTTCAGACTTATTAGAAATCATACATACAGACATTTGTAGTATCAATATAGACTCATATAGTTATAAGTATTTTATCACTTTTATTGATGATTATTCACGATTTATGTATCTCTACTTGTTGAATACTAAGGATGAAGCATTACATGCTTTTAAAATATTCAAAACTGAAGTAGAGAAACAATGTGGTAAGCAAATAAAAATCGTGAGATCTAGATAGAGGTGGTGAATACTATGGTAAATACACAGAAAATGGACAAGCACTTGGGCCATTTGCGAGATTTCTTCAAGAGCATGGGATTGTTGCCCAATATACTATGCCTAGTTCTCCAGACCAAAATGGTGTAGCAGAAAGAAGAAATCGAACATTATTGGATATGGTACGGAGTATGCTTAACAACTCCAAACTTCCTAAGTCCTTGTGGACAGAAGCTCTTAAGACAGCTGTGTACATATTAAACCGGGTTCCAACTAAGGCTGTTTCAAAAACACCATTTAAGTTATGGAAAGGATGGAAACCGAGTTTGCAACATGTACGCATTTGGGGTTGTCCTTCTGAAATAAGAGTTTACAATCCACAAGAAAAGAAATTGGATCCTAGAACCATAAGTGGATATTTCGTTGGATATTCAGAAAGGTCTAAAGGATACAAATTTTATTGTCCATCATATCACATTAAGTTTGTGGAATCAAGAAATGCTAAGTTTCTTGAGAATGACTTGATCAGTGGGAGGGATCAATCCCAGAAACATAGTTTCTGAGAATGATCATTCAGAACTGTCTACTTCAAGTACTAAAGTGATTGTCATCAATAATATTCCTTCAGTACAAATGGATGTTGATCAAACAATGTTGATATTCAACCAAATGATAATCAAATTTCACAAACTAGTGATGTCTTAGTAGATCAAGTTGTTGAACAACCAATTATGCAACATAATCCTCAGGAAAATGTTGAAACAACATTAAGAAGATCTACTAGAGTAAAAAGATCACCAATTTCTAGTGATTATATTGTGTATTTACAAGAGTCAGACTATAATATTGGAGCCGTAAATGATCCGGAAACGTTTTCACAGGCCATGAGTTGTCAGCAATCTAACTTATGGTATGATGCCATGAAAGATGAGATAAATTCTATGTCAACGAATGGAGTCTGGAATCTTGTTGAGTTGCCTAAAGGATTTAAATCCATAGGGTGTAAATGGATATTTAAAACCAAAAAGGATTCATTAGGCAACATTGAGAGATACAAGGCAAGACTTGTTGCCAAAGGATTTACTCAGAAAGAAGGAATCGATTACACAGAAACATTTTCTCCTGTGTCAAAGAAAGATTCTTTTCGTGTGATTATGGCATTAGTAGCTCATTTTGATTTAGAGTTACATCAAATGGATGTGAAAACAGCATTCCTTAATGGAGATTTGGAAGAAGAGGTTTATATGAAACAACCTGAAGGATTTTCTTCCAGTGATGGTGAACATTTGGTTTGCAAACTTAAGAAATCTATATATGGATTGAAACAAGCCTCTCGACAGTGGTATTTAAAATTTCATGAAATTATTTCTTCATTTGGTTTTGAAGAAAATATCATGGATCAATGTATATACCAGAAGGTTAGTGGGAGTAAAATTTGTTTCCTTGTTCTATATGTGGATGATATACTACTTGCAACCAATAATAAAGGGTTTCTACATGAGGTGAAACAATTTCTTTCTAAAAATTTTGATATGAAAGATATGGGTGAAGCATCTTATGTCATTGGCATCAAGATACATAGAGATAGACATAAGAGTATTTTAGGTCTATCTCAGGAAACCTATATCAAGAAAGTTTTAGAAAGATTTCGGATGAAAGATTGTTCTCCAAGTGTAGCACCAATTGTTAAGGGAGATAAGTTCAATTTGAGCCAATGTCCTAGAAATGATCTCGAAATGGAACAAATGAACAACATTCCATACGCTTCAGCTGTTGGAAGCATTATGTATGCTCAAGTCTGTACAAGACCTGACATAGCTTTCGCAGTTGGAATGTTGGGAAGATATCAGAGTAACCCAGGAATGGACCACTGGAAAGCTGCAAAGAAAGTCTTTAAGGTACCTTCAAGGGACCAAAGATTACATGCTTATGTATAGACGAACTGACAATCTGGAAGTAGTTGGCTACTCAGATTCTGACTTCGCTGGCTGTGATGATTCAAGAAAATCAACATCTGGATACATCTTTATGTTAGCTAGCGGAGCTGTATCTTGGAGAAGCGCTAAGCAATCATTGATTGCTACTTCCACTATGGAAGCCGAGTTCGTTTCGTGTTTTGAGGCCACCTCTCATGGAGTTTGGTTAAAGAGTTTCATATCTGGGCTTAGACTTTTGGATTCAATTTCTAGGCCATTAAGGATATATTGTGACAATTCAGCTGCTGTATTTTTGGCTAAGAATAATAAAAGTGGGAGTCGAAGTAAACACATCGACATTAAGTACTTAGCCATTAGAGAACGTATTAAGGAAAATAAAGTGGTCATTGAGCACATCAGCACTGAATTGATGATTGCAGATCCTTTAACAAAAGGCATGCCACCATCAAGGTTTAAGGATCATGTAATACATATGGGACTTGGTTCTAATATGTAAATTCATTGTTATTTATGAAACTCTGATTATTTGTTTTCTAATAAAGTGTGCACATTTATTTGAAAGAAAATAAAATTTGTATTAGACCTAGAATAAACATGAAGTTTATTCATTAAGTTAAGGTCATTATGTGGGACCAAGAATAAACATAGGGTTTATTCATTAAGATTAACATATTAAGGTTGCAGTAAGAAGTATCATATATCTGTAATACATGGAAGAGAAGTTATCAATTTTGATAATATATCGCCATGATTCATGTATGTTGTTTCTTGTATGTGAGAATTTGAAGTTTGCGGGCCAAGTGGGAGAATGTAAGTTACAAATTTTGAATTTGTAACAATCAAATTCATTAAGAAATAAATTTGTAACATCCAAATTATGGCCCTTAACTCTCTATTATGTTTTGTAACTCTTTGAATTCAAATTTAAAATATGAAACTGCAGCATTGAGTAGTCATAATACCTCTATTAAGTGTGAGAATTCTTTGATGGGAAGAATTCTATAAATTGGGAGGTGTTTTGCTTTGCAAAGGTCCCTAAGCTCGAAATTCTTGTTAAATACCATCTTGAGAGGATTTAGAGAGCTTAGAAGGCTTTGGCAACACTCAAAAATGTGAAGAAAAGCAATGGCGAGAGGTTGGTTATCCATGGCTTCCGCAACTTAAATTTTCAGTTTTTTAAAGCATGTTTTAGTATTTTATGATTACATCCATTCTTCCCGTCCTCTCTTTGCTGTCATTCTCTTCCTGGGTCCGTCTCTTGCCTTCCCTCTTCTCTTCACTGGCTCTGATCTCATCAGACTCGTATCCAGCCTCTCTTTCCTCGGTCTCGGTGCTCGGTCCAGGAGAAGAGAAAGACTCGGATCCAGGGCGACTCGCAGGGAAAAAAACTGGTATCCTAGCTCCGTTTCAAGCCCAAGCTCTCCCTCCGCTTCTCGATCCCCAGCTTCCGCTGCTAAGCAACCATCTTCTCTCTCTTCGTCTCCCACTCCTTCTCCCATCACTGGGTATTGGGCACCAAGAGGCAGGTACTGAACCCCGAGAGTGAAGGCGATTCACCGAAACAACAAGTGTTCTTACGTATCTAATGTCCATTGACCCACCTTCAAATTGGGTGGGATGAGGCCACCGGAACCAAACCATGATTCCGATTCCTTTACTCCAGGGGGGGGACGAACGAATGAGAGATAGGAAGCTCCGACCCAATGAGGGGCCCAGAAACCCACCTCTTCTTCACCGGGATGAGAGGCGCATCAGACTCTGCATCTTCATCTCTATCTGTTTCCCGCCCTATCGAGTGGATCAACTGCTTTAGCAGCTAGGCCCTTCACTGCAGAGCATCCAATTCCCAACTAATCTATTCCGAACGGAAGCGATCGATCGAAAGGAGCTAGCTTACAAGAGGAAGCCCGATAAGCTTCGAAGTTCTCCTGGCCAATCCAATGAGGGATTTTTTTCATTGTTTGGAAGGTTTCACCTTCTCTATCGGGGCGCCTTCCGCCTCTCTTTCCCTCGTTACTGATGCCGCTACAGATGCTTACTTCGCCACTACCGGGGACTCAAATCAAGTTACAGGAAGAGTTGAATTGAATAAAGTGAAGGGGTCTGGAGACCATGGGCTCAACATGAAGGGATTGACCTTTTTTCCAGAGGTTTTTAATCCAGAAAAGTTCAAGATGCCTGACATAGACAAATACGATGGAACCGGCTGTCCTAAGACTCATCCGCAGCTCTTTTTCTCAAATGTAGGTTCTATGGGGCTCACTCAGAAGCAGATGGCCAAAATCATTCCTAGAACTCTTAGTGGGGCCGCTGTGCGATGGTTCGCACAGATTGAAAAATCTACCCTTAAATCCTGGGATGACATCGCCAATGCTTTTGTGAAACAATAGAATTCCCAGATTGAAGTAACCAGGAGAAGGCTGTAGATGACTCGCCAGCGACCAAATGAAACATTCACTGATTTCCTGGCCCGTTGGAAGGGCAAAGCTGCCCAAGTGATTAACAAAAGGCATGCCACCGTCAAGGTTTAAGGATCATGTAATACATATGGGACTTGGTTCTAGTATGTAAATTCATTGTTATTAATGAAACTCTGATTATTTGTTTTCTAATAAAGTGTGCACATTTATTTGAAAGAAAACAAAATTTTTATTAGACCTAGAATAAACATGAAGTTTATTCATTAAGTTAAGGTCTATTATGTGGGACCAAGAATAAACATAGGGTTTATTCATTAAGATTAACATATTAAGGTTGTAGTAAGAAGTATCATATATCTGTAATACATGGAAGAGAAGTTATCAATTTTGATAATATATTGCCATGATTCATGTATGATGTTTCTTGTATGTGAGAATTTGAAGTTTGCAGGCCAAGTGGGAGAATGTAAGTTACAAATTATGAATTTGTAACAATCAAATTCATTAAGAAATAAATTTGTAACATCCAAATTATGGCCCTTAACTCTCTATTATGTTTTGTAACTCTTTGAATTCAAATTTAAAATATGAAACTGCAGCATTGAGTAGCCATAATACCTCCATTAAGTGTGAGAATTCTTTGATGGGAAGAATTCTATAAATTGGGAGGTGTTTTGCTTTGCAAAGGTTCCTAAGCTCGAAATTCTTGTTAAATACCATCTTGAGAGGATTTAGAGAGCTTAAAAGGCTTTGGCAACACTCAAAAATGTGAAGAAAAGCAATGGCGAGAGGTTGGTTATCCATGGCTTCCGCAACTTAAATTTTCAGTTTTTAAAGCATGTTTTAGTATTTTATGATTACATTCTCTTCCTGGGTCCGTCTCTTGCCTTCCCTCTTCTCTTCACTGGCTCTGATCTCATCAGACTCGTATCCAGCCTCTCTTTCCTCGGTCTCGGTGCTCGGTCCAGGAGAAGAGAAAGACTCGGATCCAGGGCGACTCGCAGGGAAAAAAACTGGTATCCTAGCTCCGTTTCAAGCCCAAGCTCTCCCTCCGCTTCTCGATCCCCAGCTTCCGCTGCTAAGCAACCATCTTCTCTCTCTTCGTCTCCCACTCCTTCTCCCATCACTGGGTATTGGGCACCAAGAGGCAGGTACTGAACCCCGAGAGTGAAGGCGATTCACCGAAACAACAAGTGTTCTTACGTATCTAATGTCCATTGACCCACCTTCAAATTGGGTGGGATGAGGCCACCGGAACCAAACCATGATTCCGATTCCTTTACTCCAGGGGGGGGACGAACGAATGAGAGATAGGAAGCTCCGACCCAATGAGGGGCCCAGAAACCCACCTCTTCTTCACCGGGATGAGAGGCGCATCAGACTCTGCATCTTCATCTCTATCTGTTTCCCGCCCTATCGAGTGGATCAACTGCTTTAGCAGCTAGGCCCTTCACTGCAGAGCATCCAATTCCCAACTAATCTATTCCGAACGGAAGCGATCGATCGAAAGGAGCTAGCTTACAAGAGGAAGCCCGATAAGCTTCGAAGTTCTCCTGGCCAATCCAATGAGGGATTTTTTTCATTGTTTGGAAGGTTTCACCTTCTCTATCGGGGCGCCTTCCGCCTCTCTTTCCCTCGTTACTGATGCCGCTACAGATGCTTACTTCGCCACTACCGGGGACTCAAATCAAGTTACAGGAAGAGTTGAATTGAATAAAGTGAAGGGGTCTGGAGACCATGGGCTCAACATGAAGGGATTGACCTTTTTTCCAGAGGTTTTTAATCCAGAAAAGTTCAAGATGCCTGACATAGACAAATACGATGGAACCGGCTGTCCTAAGACTCATCCGCAGCTCTTTTTCTCAAATGTAGGTTCTATGGGGCTCACTCAGAAGCAGATGGCCAAAATCATTCCTAGAACTCTTAGTGGGGCCGCTGTGCGATGGTTCGCACAGATTGAAAAATCTACCCTTAAATCCTGGGATGACATCGTCAATGCTTTTGTGAAACAATAGAATTCTCAGATTGAAGTAACCAGGAGAAGGCTGTAGATGACTCATCAGCGACCAAATGAAACATTCACTGATTTCCTAGCCCGTTGGAAGGGCAAAGCTGCCCAAGTGATCGATCCCCAGAAAAGGAACAAGTTCGGATAATGATCAATAACATGAGTAGGCAATACCATGACTATGTCTATTTCCAAGGGATGATCACTTATCACTCTTTGATTAAAGCAGCCACTCGTATTGAAGATACTATCTATAATGGGACTCATGGATCACAGGTCAAAGAGGCAGATCAAAAAGGAAAGAAGATAGCCCTGGGGGAACAAGCCAAGCAAGAACAGTGAAGTCAATGTCTTGTCTAACGGAAAGCCAAAGACACCCAGGACTTTAACTCCGTTAGGCATAACTCTCAGCCGCGCCTTGGAAAAGCTTCAGAAGCATGGTGTACTCACGCCTCTTCCCCCATCTCCGCCACCAGATCCTCTTCCTCTTAGGTACAAAGCCAATGCCTACTGCAAGTACCATCAGACAAATGGCCAAAATACTGACCGCTGTTTTGTTTAAGGCTGAAAGATGACATCCAAGACCTTATTGATTCAGGGGAAAATTGAGCCACCAAGGGAAAACCGTCCCACAGTCACTACCAATCCCCTACCCACTCATGCTGTACCTCCTCCTGCCAATATAAACATGATCGAGCCGACATTGTCGAGTTGGGATCCGTCCCTCCTTATCACGCCAGCCGGAGAAAAGGGGGAAACTTATGGTAGAGACATGACTGGAATCCGGGAGACTTGCGAGATTGAGCCCCCACCTCGAGTTCACATGCTCCGGTGGGATGATTTCTACGACAATCTCCCAACCCCTGAACAACCCCTCCAATTACTCCCTGAAAGCCCAGCAAGTGATGAATCCTTTACCCCTCGATTCCTCAACCTTTTGATGAAAGCCCTATAAGCTCGGACCCTACAGACCTAAAACCCCTCCCCGCATCTTTGTGGATGGACTCTGACGAGCTGGATCAATACGGCACCAATGATGATATGGATTTTTTCATACATGAGGAAGCCCAATACATGACCCGTGGGGGAAAGTATTCAAGCCTGCACATCTGAGATCTGATAACCCAACGGCTGAGACTGAGGCCAAAAAGGAATCCCAGGTGGCGGAAGAAGAGAATGAAGTAATTAAGCAATTGAAGAAGACTCAGGCGAACATTTCCATATGGGGCCTCCTCATGGCATCTAAGAGCCACCCTGATCCTGTCCTTAGAATGCAATGCAGGGTCAAACACATGTGTCATTGGACACTTCACCATCTCTGCTAGTCCAGATAATTTCCCACATCCGGATGGGAAATACTATCACTTTCACGGATAAGGATCCGCCGAAGGAAGGAATGAACCATAACAAAGCCTTACACATTACAGTGATCACTACAGGGGCCAATGGTTCTGGTTGACACTGGATCGGCCCTGAACGTGTGCCCATTCAGAACTGCCACTTGCTTAGGATATCAGCAAAAAGATTTTCGCAGTCTTAGGGCAGGCCATTAGAGCATATGATAACACAAGGCAAGGCGGGAGGTAATGGGCATCCCGGCCTTAGAATTCACTGCAGGGCCGGTCCTGTTTAAGGAAAAATTCCAGGTACTAGACATCCCGGCTTCCTTCAACCTGCTACTTGGAAGGCCGTGGATTCATGCCATAGAAGCGGTCCCCTCTACTTTGCATCAGAAAGTCAAGTTCATATAGGGGAATCATGTCATTTCTATCTTTGGAGATCCAGAAGAGCCAGTGCTGGGACCCTATACCAGTGCTAGAAATTCAGCACGATGAGAACTTAGAGTTGGCAAGATTCCAGTTCGAGCAAGTGCAGGTCATTGAGTTGGCAGAACCAGTCAAGAAATATTTACCCCTGCCTGATTTTAGTGAAAATGTCTTTGTCAGGGAAATGTTCCGATCAATGCGCCACCCCCACGGATCAGGACTCGGCCGGCGTCACCAAGAAATCGTGGAGCCAATTCATGTCCAGGCAATTGAGCCACCTTTTTTGTTGGGGTGTATATACCTACGGAAGAAGATCTCCAAAAATTGGAAGACAAGAAGAAGAAAAAGAAGAAGAAGAGGATAGCAAGGAAGCTGTTAAATATCTGATGAAGACTCTGAATGGGCGATTTGTCAAAGAAGGATATAACTTTTCCCCTTTCGGTTTTCCGGAGCCATGGATCGATGCTAGCGGGAACCGCGTGCTGGTTTTGAAATATTCTTTACAGATAAAGTAACCTGGGAGCTTGATGAGGGGAAAGCAAAAAAAATGATCTACCATTGGGAAGAACCAGGTATCCAGAGAAGAAAGAAGAAAAGGCTGTTGAATCAGAGATTGAGGAAGAATACCAGCTTCCACTTATGTTTACCCAGGACGGTGCGGCAGGGGAATAAGGGATGGTGTCCATGATAATTGCGAACCCAGTGGCAAAAGACCCATCCACTCTCATCATCCCGGCCGATGAAGCACCACGCAATTGGTCTTCTCTTCCTCAGCTGAAGTCTGTAAGTCTTCTATCTGAACCAGTCTTAGTCAAGTCTGTTGAGTCCCTGTTTAATGTAACCTCTTCGGAGGATGGTCTGAAGTCTGTCCCAAATAATGATGTGTCTGTCCCGTCAGTGTCTGTTATCATTTCTGAAGTCGAGTCGGCCCTGGAGGCCAGAGAGTCTGTAATCAAGGAACTTGTGGTTTGCAATGAAATGAAATCTAGGAGATCAGCTGGAGGACTTTGTTGATGATGATGAGATGCTTAAAATCTTGAAAAAAAAAGGAAAACAAATAGCAGACCTTAGCCCCCCTTCCAATGATCACTGCCTCATGCAGGTAGATGAGGAAGAAACCTAGAAGGAAACTCCTCCTGAACTCTTGGAAATGGTGGAGAGATCAGAGAAAAGGAAGGCTCAACCCGTCATGGAAGAAACCCAACCCATTAATTTAGGGACCGCAGACGAACCCCAAGAGGTTAGGATAGGAACCACTTTGACTCTCGAAGAACGAACAAGCCTGATTGACCTTTTGAAAGAATACAAGGATGTCTTTGCATGGTCCTACGATGATATGCCTGGACTCAGCACAGACATAGTTTAGCATAAAATCCCTTTGTATCCTGATGCCAAGCCAGTCAAGCAGAAACTGAGGAGAATGAGGAATAAAAAGAAAAGGTTTCAAATAAAAGAGGAAGTAGAGAAGCAGCTAAAGGCAGGATTTCTTGTAGTGACGGAATACCCCGAATGGTTAGCCAACAGAGTTCCTGTCCCGAAAAAGGACGGCAGAGTCCGCATGTACGTTGACTTTCGCGACCTCAACAAAGCCAGTCCCAAGGATGATTTCCCTTTACCACACATTGACATCTTGGTTGACAATACAGCGGGGCATGAATTATTATCCTTCATGGATGGCTTCTCAAGGTACAATCAAATAAAGATGGCGCCAGAAGATATGCAGAAACCCTAATTTTTACCTAGTTGGGAACATTTTGCTACCGTGTCATGCCTTTCGGCCTTAAAAACAAAGGCCGGGGTAACATATCAAAGGGCAGCTACAACCTTGTTGCATGACATGATGCATAAGGAAGTAGAAGTATATGTTGATGACATGATAGTGAAGTCTAGGGGCAGAGATGAACACTGTGCGGCATTAAGGAGATTCTTTGACCGAATACGTCAGTACCAGTTGAGGCTTAATCCACAAAAATGCGCCTTTGGTGTCACATCAGGAAAACTTTAAGGTAAGGGTTTTATCGTCAGTCAAAGAGGTAAAGAGGTCGACCCTGAAAAAAAAAGTAAATCCAAGAAATTCCACCTCCACTTGCGAGCCTATACACAAGCTTCTAAAGAAAAATTATGCAGGAAAATGGGATGAAGTGAAGCCTGCCAGAAAGCTTTTGACAAAATAAAGGAATACCCCTCCCAGAGTCCCACTAATTCTAGTGCCGCCAAACGCCAGGAAAGCCTTTATTACATTACTATACCTATCAGTCACTGAAACCACTATCAAGGAGGAACATGAGTTTAAGGATTGCTTTCCAGACGAGGAAATAGCTGTCACAGAAGGGGAGGGCAGGGCATGGAAATGAAATTGTACTTGGATGGCGCGGCTAATCAAAATGGGTACGGAGTAGGGGCATTGCTGATTGCACCTGATGAATGCACAACCCCATTGCCATTAAGCTCAACTTTGAAGGAACTAACAATACCACAGAATATGAAGCATGTATCCATGGACTAGAGGCTGCCTTGAACCTGACTTGCTTCCGTCACTTACGGAACTGACTGAACTTACTTCCTTATGATTCAAAGAAGGGACTTTACGCCTACTCGCTTACTGTCTTGACTTGCACTTTCACTTCCTCTTTTAGTTCACTAGCGAAAAGGAATTCCATTTGACCTACGAACTGATTCGATCCCATCGCCACAGGACTTGTTCCAGATCGTGGCCGAATCAGTCTCAGTCAGTATCTGTTGGGCCATAGACCATCCACCTGTGAGGTTTCCTGATTCATGCCCTCCAGGATGTTGAGTCTGTAAGTTACAAAATTTTGAATTTGTAACAATCAAATTCATTAAGAAATAAATTTGTAACATCCAAATTATGCCCTTAACTCTCCATTATGTTTTGTAACTCTTGAATTCAAATTTAAAATATGAAACTGCAGCATTGAGTAGCCATAATACCTCCATTAAGTGTGAGAATTCTTTGATGGGAAGAATTCTATAAATTGGGAGGTGTTTTACTTTGCAAAGGTCCCTAAGCTCGAAATTCTTGTTAAACACCATCTTGAGAGGATTTAGAGAGCTTAGAAGGCTTTGGCAACACTCAAAAACGTGAAGAAAAGCAATGGCGAGAGGTTGGTTATCCATGGCTTCCGCAATTTAAATTTTCAGTTTTAAGCATGTTTTAGTATTTTATGCTTACATTTGGTATCAGAGCATGTTTATAATCTCTGCCTTGCTTACTTTTGTTGAGTTGCATGAAAGAAAAATATGAAATAGAGTTATGGGTTTGTTAAAGTTTTTATTTTTCATGCAACTTATTTTTATATTTTTATTAAAAATATATGTTATAAATTATTTTAACATTAAATTTATAACATTTTAGACGTAAAAAAAACATTAAAAACGGTGTCAAAAATGGTTAGAAAAATTGGTCGGATAAGTTTTCGGGTCCGTGGGTCTGAATTCGGGTCGAGGTTGACCCGGCTGGAGGTTGAAGAAGACCCTTACCAGTGGATGACTATGTCATAGGGTTTGTCTTTAATATGAATGGACGACATGTCATACGAGTTTTCTTTAGTATTTGAAAAATATATTAGAATGGGCTGGATTCGAACCCAGGCCATACATAACAAGACTTGACCACTGGGCCATGACCATATTTATGCTATTTAGACACATTTAATATTTTATGTGTTTTTAATGTTAATATTAATTGCAAAATAAAAAAATGCCCATTATTAAATTTGTGACTTGTATTTAAAATATATTTATAAATATTTTAATACAATCAAATTTATTAATAATTTATTTATTTTTAATTAAATTATATTGTATAATTTAAATGTTTGAATTTATGCATATTATTTATGTCATGTTATATGCATAATTTGGATTTAATTATTTTAAGCATATATTTTGTGTTTTATGATGTAATAATATAATTTGTTGAGTTTATGTATTTTATATTTTTATGCATACATTTTAGAGACAGTAAATAGTATGCAAATACATTAAAAAAATACATAAAATTTAAGTAAATATAAAAATGCCATATTGAAGTATTATTGTTAGGTATAGTTGTAGTATTTTATTTGCTTATAATTACATGTTTGGAAAAATTCTGTCTAAGGAGGTTGGGTTTTAAGTGGGACCGCTTGTGACCCCTCCAATCTTTCCTGGGAATTGACCTACTGTGATTGTTAGCTAAATATATTACTCTCTATTACCTGTACAATAAATATAGAAATATTTTGGATAAAATTTCTATAAGGCATATATATTTATTGAAATGTCTTAGTGATCCATAAAAAGTTTAATATATTAGGGAGTAGCCACAGCATCCCTAAGTTAGATAAAACTTTATATTGTATAAGGATCACATATAATTTAAGACATTAATTGTAATTGATCATACTAGATGTGATAAATTTTATCCCACAGAATTTTTATTACGTTTATATGATTAATTAGGATAAAATATTATATTATTTTTCTTAATTTACCCACAGGAGTTAAGAAATTAGAGATAATATAATAGTTTTATCATTAAGATATGTGAATCTATTTGAATAAAATATTTAACCCACAGGTAGTATTTTATGTCATGCGATTCATATTTTATGCATATTTTATATTGATAAAATATGATAATGTTTAAGCCTCAATAAAATTCATCATAAGTATGTATTTTTGCAGCATCACAACCTACAAATATATCTGATATCAACTTAGATGTTCCTGAACTAGTAGGAGATAATTATAAGACATGGAAAGAGAAAATATTATTGTATTTAGGGTGGCAGGATATAGATTATGCTATACGGAAAGATGAACCATCACCTATTACTGATGCTAGCACTCCAGCACAAATTAAGCTTTATGAACGTTGGGAGCGATCTAATCGTCTTAGTGTAATGTTCATAAAGACTAAAATTTCTGCTAGTATACGTGGTTCAGTCGCTCAGCATGATGATGTCTGTGCTTTGATGAAGGCTATTGATGAACAATTTGAGTCATCAGATAAAGCACTAGCCAGTACCCTTATTATGCAATTCTCTTCCATGAAACTTACCACCATCACTGGTGTGCGAGAGCACATCATGAAGATAAGAGATATTGCGGCTCAATTGAAAACTCTTGATGTGACAATGTCTGAACCTTTCCTTGTGCACTATATTTTGAATTCACTTCCTCAACCATATGGACCCTTTAAAATTTCTTATAACACACATAAAGATAAATGGTCTATTAATGAATTGATGACCATGTGTGTTCAAGAAGAGGGAAGGTTAATTGCAGAAATGGGAGTAAACATTCAAAGTGCACATTTGGCAACAAAAGGGAAAGATTAAGAAGAAAGGGAAAAGCAAAATACCTGTCCAAGCTGAAATAAAGAAAGAATCCAAATGTTTCTTTTGTAAGAAAAAAGGGGCATATAAAGAAGGATTGTATCAAATTTCAGCAATGGCTTATTAAGAAAGGTATTTCTTTTTCTTTTGTAAGTTATGAATCTAATATGACTGAAGTTTGTCATAACACATGGTGGATTGACTCTGGTTCTACAATCCATATTACGAACGTTTTGCAGGGCTTGCAAAACCTAAGGAAACCAGTGGGAGCTGAGCGTTTTATCTATTCTGGAAATAAGATAAGCTCAACTGTAGAGGCTATTGGGACATGCAGTTTAGTTCTCAATAGTGGTTTTGTAATGAATCTGGAAAAGACCTTTTATATTCCTAATTTTTCTAGAAACTTAATTTCTATTTCTAAACTTGTACCCTATGGATATTCCTTCAACTTTTCGGATTCTTTTACGAAAATTTTTTATAAATCAAATCTTGTTGGAAGTGGTACATTGTCTGATGGTCTTTTTCATATTAATTTACAAAATAATGCTTGTTATAATACAATGCATACTCATGCTGGTATAAAAAGAAATGTTATGAATGAAAATTCCTCTATGTTGTGGCATCGGAGATTAGGACATATCTCCATAGAAAGAATCAAATGGTTAGTAAATGATAAAGTACTTAGTGCTTTAGATTTTACTGATTTTGAGACTTGTGTGGACTGTATAAAGGGTAAGCAGACCAACAAGTCAAAGAAAGGTGCCAAGAGGAGTTCAGACTTATTAGAAATCATACATACAGACATTTGTAGTATCAATATAGACTCATATAGTTATAAGTATTTTATCACTTTTATTGATGATTATTCACGATTTATGTATCTCTACTTGTTGAATACTAAGGATGAAGCATTACATGCTTTTAAAATATTCAAAACTGAAGTAGAGAAACAATGTGGTAAGCAAATAAAAATCGTGAGATCAGATAGAGGTGGTGAATACTATGGTAAATACACAGAAAATGGACAAGCACTTGGGCCATTTGCGAGATTTCTTCAAGAGCATGGGATTATTGCCCAATATACTATGCCTGGTTCTCCAGACCAGAATGGTGTAGCAGAAAGAAGAAATCGAACATTATTGGATATGGTAGGAGTATGCTTAACAACTCCAAACTTCCTAAGTCCTTGTGGACAGAAGCTCTTAAGACAGCTGTGTACATATTAAACCGGGTTCCAACTAAGGTTGTTTCAAAAACCTATGTATTACAAATATATGATACTTCTTACTGCAACCTTAATGTGTTAATCTTAATGAATAAACCCTATATTTATTCTTGGTCCCACATAATGACCTTAACTTAATGAATAAACTTCATGTTTATTCTAGGTTTGATATAAAATTTGTTTTCTTTCAAATAAATGTGCACACTTTATTAGAAAACAAATAAGTAGAGTTTCATAAAAACAATGAATTTACATATTAGAACCAAGTCCCATATGTATTACATGATCCTTAAACTTTGATGGTAGCATGCCTTTTGTTAAAGGATCTGCAATCATCAATTCAGTGCTGATGTGCTCAATGACCACTTTATTTTCCTTAATACGTTCTCTAATGGCTAAGTACTTAATGTCGATGTGTTTACTTCGACTCCCACTTTTATTATTCTTAGCCAAAAATACAGCAGCTGAATTGTCACAATATATCCTTAATGGCCTAGAAATTGAATCCAAAAGTCTAAGCTCAGATATGAAACTCTTTAACCAAACTCCATGAGAGGTGAGCCTCAAAACACGAAACGAACTCGGCTTCCATAGTGGAAGTAGCAATCAATGATTGCTTAGCGCTTCTCCAAGATACAGCTCCGCTAGCTAACATAAAGATGTATCCAGATGTTGATTTTCTTGAATCATCACAGCCAGCGAAGTCAGAATCTGAGTAGCCAACTACTTCTAGATTGTCAGTTCGTCTATACATAAGCATGTAATCTTTGGTCCCTTGAAGGTACCTTAAAACTTTCTTTGCAGCTTTCCAGTGGTCCATTCCTGGGTTACTCTGATATCTTCCCAACATTCCAACTGCGAAAGCTATGTCAGGTCTTGTACAGACTTGAGCATACATAATGCTTCCAACAGCTGAAGCGTATGGAATGTTGTTCATTTGTTCCATTTCGAGATCATTTCTAGGACATTGGTTCAAATTGAACTTATCTCCCTTAACAATTGGTGCTACACTTGGAGAACAATCTTTCATCCGAAATCTTTCTAAAACTTTCTTGATATAGGTTTCCTGAGATAGACCTAAAATACTCTTATGTCTATCTCTATGTATCTTGATGCCAATGACATAAGATGCTTCACCCATATCTTTCATATCAAAATTTTTAGAAAGAAATTGTTTCACCTCATGTAGAAACCCTTTATTATTAGTTGCAAGTAGTATATCATCCACATATAGAACAAGGAAACAAATTTTACTCTCACTAACCTTCTGGTATATACATTGATCCATGATATTTTCTTCAAAACCAAATGAAGAAATAATTTCATGAAATTTTAAATACCATTGTCGAGAGGCTTGTTTCAATCCATATATAGATTTCTTAAGTTTGCAAACCAAATGTTCACCATCACTGGAAGAAAATCCTTCAGGTTGTTTCATATAAACCTCTTCTTCCAAATCTCCATTAAGGAATGCTGTTTTCACATCCATTTGATGTAACTCTAAATCAAAATGAGCTACTAATGCCATAATCACACGAAAAGAATCTTTCTTTGACATAGGAGAAAAAGTTTCTGTGTTTTTGAAACAGCCATAGTTGGAACCCGGTTTAATATGTACACAGCTGTCTTAAGAGCTTCTGTCCACAAGGACTTAGGAAGTTTGGAGTTGTTAAGCATACTCCGTACCATATCCAATAATGTTCGATTTCTTCTTTCTGCTACACCATTCTGGTCTGGAGAACCAGGCATAGTATATTGGGCAACAATCCCATGCTCTTGAAGAAATCTCGCAAATGGCCCAAGTGCTTGTCCATTTTCTGTGTATTTACCATAGTATTCACCACCTCTATCTAGATCTCACGATTTTTATTTGCTTACCACATTGTTTCTCTACTTCAATTTTGAATATTTTAAAAGCATGTAATGCTTCATCCTTAGTATTCAACAAGTAGAGATACATAAATCGTGAATAATCATCAATAAAAGTGATAAAATACTTATAACTATATGAGTCTATATTGATACTACAAATGTCTGTATGTATGATTTCTAATAAGTTTGAACTCCTCTTGGCACCTTTCTTTGACTTATTGGTCTGCTTACCTTTATACAGTCCACACAAGTCTCAAAATCAGTAAAATCTAAAGCACTAAGTACTTTATCATTTACTAACCGTTTGATTCTTTCTATGGAGATATGTCCTAATCTCCGATGCCACAACATAGAGGAATTTTCATTCATAACATTTCTTTTTATACCAGCATGAGTATGCATTGTATTATAACAAGCATTATTTTGTAAATTAATATGAAAAAGACCATCAGACAATGTACCACTTCCAACAAGATTTGATTTATAAAAAATTTTCGTAAAAGAATCCGAAAAGTTGAAGGAATATCCATAGGGTACAAGTCTAGAAATAGAAATTAAGTTTCTAGAAAAATTAGGAATATAAAAGGTCTTTTCCAGATTCATTACAAAACCACTATTGAGAACTAAACTGCATGTCCCAATAGCCTCTACAGTTGAGCTTATCTTATTTCAAAATAGATAAAACGCTCAGCTCCCACTGGTTTCCTTAGGTTTTGCAAACCCTGCAAAACATTTCGTAATATGGATTGTAGAACCAGAGTCAATCCACCATGTGTTATGACAAACTTCAGTCATATTAGATTCATAACTTACAAAAGAAAAAAGAATACCTTTCTTAATAAGCCATTGCTGAAACTTGATACAATCCTTCTTTATATGCCCTTTTTCTTACAAAAGAAACATTTGGATTCTTTCTTTATTTTCAGCTTGGACAGGTATTTTGCTTTTCCCTTTCTTCTTAATCTTTCCCTTTGTTGCCAAATGTGCACCTTGAATGTTTACTCCCATTTCTGCAATTAACCTTCCCTTCTTCTTGAACACACATGGTCATCAATTCATTAATAGACCATTTATCTTTATGTGTGTTATAAGAAATTTTAAAGGGTCCATATGGTTGAGGAAGTGAATTCAAAATATAGTGCACAAGGAAAGGTTCAGACATTGTCACATCAAGAGTTTTCAATTGAGCCGCAATATCTCTTATCTTCATGATGTGCTCTCGCACACCAGTGATGGTGGTAAGTTTCATGGAAGAGAATTGCATAATAAGGGTACTGGCTAGTGCTTTATCTGATGACTCAAATTGTTCATCAATAGCCTTCATCAAAGCACGACATCATCATGCTGAGCGACTGAACCACGTATACTAGCAGAAATTTTAGTCTTTATGAACATTACACTAAGACGATTAGATCGCTCCCAACGTTCATAAAGCTTAATTTGTGCTGGAGTGCTAGCATCAGTAATAGGTGATGGTTCATCTTTCCGTATAGCATAATCTATATCCTGCCACCCTAAATACAATAATATTTTCTCTTTCCATGTCTTATAATTATCTCCTACTAGTTCAGGAACATCTAAGTTGATATCAGATATATTTGTAGGTTGTGATGCTGCAAAAATACATATTTATGATGAATTTTATTGAGGCTTAAACTATTATCATATTTTATCAATATAAAATATGCATAAAATATAAATCGCTATGACATAAAATACTACCTGTGGGTTAAATATTTTATTCAAATAGATTCACATATTCTTAATGATAAAACTATTATATTATCTCTAATTTCTTAACTCCTGTGGGTAAATTAAGAAAAATAATATAATATTTTATCCTAATTAATCATATAAACGTAATAAAAATTCTGTGGGATAAAATTTATCACATTTAGTATGATCAATTACAATTAATGTCTTTAAATTATATGTGATCCTTATACAATATAAAGTTTTATCTAACTTAGGGATGTTGTGGCTACTCCCTAATATTTTAAACTTTTTATGGATCACTAAGACATTTCAATAAATATATATGCCTTATAGAAATTTTATCCAAAAATATTTCTATATTTATTGTACAGGTAATAGAGAGTAATATATTTAGCTAACAATCACAGTAGGTCAATTCCCAGGAAAGATTGGAGGGGTCACAAGCGTCCCACTTAAAACCCAACCTCTCTTAGACAGAATTTTTCCAAACATGTAATTATAAGCAAATAAAATACTACAACTATACCTAACAATAATACTTCAATATGACATTTTTCTATTTACTTAAAATTTTATGATATTTTTTTAATGTATTTACATACCATTTACTGTCTCTAAAATGTATGCATAAAAATATAAAATATAAAACTCAGAAATTATATTATTACATCATAAAACATAAATATATGCTTAAAATAATTAAATCCAAATTATGCATATAACATGACATAAATAATATGCATAAATTCAAACATTTAAATTATACAATATATTTAATTAAAAATAAAATAAATAAATTATAAATAAATTTGATCGTATTATAAAAATATATTTTAAATACAAATCACAAATTTAATAATGGACATTTTTATTTTTATTTTGCAATTAATATTAACATTAAAAACAATAAAAATATTAAATGTATTAAATAACATAAATATGGTCATGGCTTAGTGGTAAGTTTGTTATGTATGGGTTTGGGTTCGAATCCAGCCCATTTTAATATATTTTTCAAATATTAAGAAAACCATATGACATGTCATCCACTGGTAAGGGTCTTCTTCAACCTCCAGCCGGGTCAACTCGACTCGAATTCAGACCCACGGACCCGAAAACTTATCCGACCAATTTTTTAACCATTTTTGACACCGTTTCTAATATTTTTTTAGTCAAAATATTTATAAAATTCAAATTTTAAATAATTTATAACATATATTTTTAATAAAAATATAAAAAATAAGTTGCATGAAAAAATAAAAATTTTAACAAATCTTACATTATTTCATATTTTTTTCTCATGCAACTCAACAAATAAGTAAGACAGAGATTATAAACATGCTCTGATACCAAATGTAAGCATAAAATACTAAAACATGCTTTAAAAACTGAAAATTTAAATTGCGGAAGCCATGGATAACCAACCTCTCGCCATTGCTTTTCTTCACGTTTTTGAGTGTTGCCAAAGCCTTCTAAGCTCTCTAAATCCTCTCAAGATGGTGTTTAACAAGAATTTCAAGCTTAGGGACCTTTGCAAAGCAAAACACCTCCCAATTTATAAAATTCTTCCCATCAAAGAATTCTCACACTTAATGGAGGTATTATGGATACTCAATGCTGCAGTTTCTATAATTTAAATTTGAATTCAAGAGTTACAAAACATAATGAGAGTTAAGAGCCATAATTTGGATGTTACAAATTTATAATTAATTGTTTTTAATTTAATTTATAAATTCAAAATTTGTAACTTACAATTACATTAGCAGTCGATCTCGTAGTCGAGCCTCCTTTATATTTATAGTAGGCCCCCGAGCACCGTCGACTATCGCCTGACCCTGCACACACCCTGAATTTACTCCCTCCCCCAAAACCCTTATAGTGGGGTCAGTCTGATTCATTCACAAAGACTGTAGTGCACAATTCTTCTCTTCGAACTTGGAAAACGTCAAATTGAGCTCCTACCGCTTAGAATGACGACTAGGTACTGAGCCCCTCAGCAAACCCTTGCAAGAAGGACACAAACAAGGAAGAACACGCCCCTTCCTGGAGTGGAAAGACTCCCAATTGGAATCACTCGCTACTGGTGCTTCAGGTGCTTTCCACCGCTCTAAAGTGTGTTTCGTAAGGGGGTAGGCTGCATTATATCGTATAGAGAAGAAAGAAGCAAGACGGACAACAGAAAGTTAAGCAGAAAGTGCTATTATTGGGGTATACGCCCCCCTAGCCCCTACCCCCGGTCTTCGCTCCCTGGATCAACGACTAACGGACGAGGAGAGCTCGACGTGAAAGCTTAATGGGCAAGCGAGACTTCCCTTGGTCTTAAGGGCGTGGAACCCGAAGCGTGAGGTCGCGCCAAAGAGACGATCGACAGTGAGGCCTATCAGAAAGTTCCTTGTTTGGGAGTCAGAGGGAAATTGTCGTGATAATGTGCCTGGGAGTTAAACAACTACAAAGCAAGCTTATTGAAATAGCCCTTCTTATTTGAAAGAGCCCTATAGCTGCTCTACAGTAAGGCCGGCCTGGCCTCTGGGCCGATTCGTCATATTCTCTCATATTCTCGATCGAGATTTGGGCGTATATGCATCTTTCGCATAATTCAATTCTGCGGACTGCGAGGTGACCTTCGGAGAGGCCTATAAGAACCTAGACAGCAAATGTAGGAGCGGACGGAACGAAACTACACCTGATGCCGCCCGCTATCAAGCGATCAAGTCAGTGGTGTTAAAGTCAGGTGTTCCAGAGGGGCTAATGGTTTTCCCCAGTCAGAAGCATTTTGTGAACTAACACTCTGCACAAAGGTCTCCACCCGGTGATGCTCATTCATGTGGTAGAGGAATGAGAGCTTTTCTAAATCCCCAGGGGAGCCAGCCGAAGATGAAAGGTCCGCGGATCAACCTCAGCAGGTTTGGTTCCAGTTTCTTTGGAGGGAGTCCCACCAATGGGGCTTGGGGTGCGATAGTGCCCTTTATTCCGGGTGACCTGGATAGAGCACTTTGGATCATCTGATTCCGAATCCGCTTATAGAAAATGGGAGGGTGATAAATCAGTGTCCGCAGTCTGACCTGGACCTTGCGCCCTGAGCGCGTTGATGCTATTAGCTATACCCCCAAAAGAAGTGGCAAAAACGACTGACTTTGTTGCAACGGGAACAACTAGCCCAACAATGGGCACTGGTGAAATAGAATCTTATGTTGCAGCTACTTATGCTTTTACATGCTCAAGCGGAACAAAACTGACTAATTTGTATTACGAAACTCAGCTTCTTTCTCAATGCCAAGAACTTCAGGAGCTTAAAAGCATAAATCAAAGTACCTGACTGACGCGAAACACACAGACTGACGGAGCAACTGTGCCACCAGAGATACTCTTTAGTCTACGGTTTATCGAGCTCAGCAGGTACGGGCGACTCAGTCACATGTGCGTGCTCAAAGTGAGAGATTCTGTATTCCCCAAAAGCAAAAGAAGGGGTTGTTTTTCCACGTTTTGAGTACGACTGAGGGGGCTCAAAGTGAGAAGTTAAGATGAGATTGAGATGCCACTGCGTCGTAGCTGACTCTCCAATCACTGCAAGTGAAAGTCATAGCCCGGCAAGTGAAGATGAGAGAACGTTGCTCTGTCGTCCTCACCACTAGGATCAACTGCAGCATCAAAAGAAGCTAAAGCCGAATCATCAACAGGAGAAGCAGCTAAAGCATTTCTTTCTTTCTGGAAAGCATAGCACTCCCGGTTGAAGCTATTATGATTATTTATTTATTTTGATTCCTCCGGTAGCACGCACAGCCTAGACAGAAGAACATTTCTGGACGATACGCCAACCTGTGATTTCAAGTCCCTCCCTCATGACGAGCCACACGCCACCGCTACACAACCGACAGAGTGCTCCGACGGGTGAAGCGATATCGATCGACCAAGGGCTACAGGTTCCAAACCAGAAGATGAAGCTGTGGTGAGGGCAGGCTTGAGTTTACATTTCAAATCAAAATATGAAAAAATCTTCCGAAGTTTGATCCTTCCCAATATGAATGGGTTGACCCTGGTTCAAGTAAGTGCTTTCCAAAATAAAGTATTATCAAAGAAGTACTCGCTTCGTACCTGTCTGCTTATGAAGGATTTTATACTATCTACGAAAAGGTTCGTTCCAGAGGCTCCAACAGAGTGGAGAAAGGTGCGTTGCTTTCGGGAGGGACTGAAATCCTGCTCCCCGCACGCGCACACGAGCGAACCTCTGAGAAAAGTCCAGACATCCATCCTGTCGTTTAGATTACAGACTTTGATAAAAAAGATCCTTCACTCCCATTGAGCACAGATGTTTCAGTACTCTGTAGCTTGGTCGGCAATGACCAAGCCGCGTAGTTTAGAAAGCGTCCTCGCGGATACACCCACCCTCTCAGTCAGCCGACAGCCACACCAGCATATGAAGCGTAAGTGTGAACGTAGGCCAAGAGCTGTAGAACCCGAGCGGCCGCCCACGGGTAAACCATACTATGTTCGCCTTCTTCTCGCTTCCCAAACCTGGATCACTGAAAGGGGCTTGTACTAGTAACCACACCCATGACTCAGCCAAGTTGTTCCCAAACAAGGCCTCCAAAAGACCCGGAGTGAGAACAACTGGAAGAGAATCGGTAGCGGCCTGAAGAATCAATTTCTAAAAAAGAAGATGTCTCGCAAGGGTCGCGTGATGAAAAGTACCATCAGGTAGATGAGACAAAACCCTCATCGCCCAATCGCGCAAAAGCCTGAGCAAGGATGGCGGAGATCCGCACCCTTCCCTCGAGCTTGACTCCTAGGCGGCCACACTCAGGCCTACTTGTGAGTAGTTCCGGCCCATGGCAGATTGACCAAGAGTGTTCAGCAGCCAGCAAGCCACATTACCACCTTCTTCTTCAGAGGGAAGCACCGGATACACGCACGATTGATTCGAGCTCGAAACATCCACCATTTCCCTCAGTCTCTCGGGATCCGCGAGAGTTAGGAAGGCGGTAGCGTCGAAGGGAAGTTTTTTAAACATAGAAATTTCTATGCCTTGCTGACCGATCCACACCAACCCTTACCTTAATTAAGGGATGCTTTTCTTTTAGGTGTTGGGTCCTGCCTGCAGACCACGAAGGCTGAAAGTCAAACCCCCATCTATAAAGAAGATTATAAGGGCTTGACGATCGAAACCAGGAACATAGCGTCGCAACAAAAAGCTCTAGCGCTCTCCCCTTTTACTTTTTCCGTATGGCTGGCAATCTCCGCGACCCCTTAGGAGCCGCGAAGCCGCCTGGTGCCTAGGCTAATGCTAATGGAGGATAAATCAAGCCTCTTTCTACGCAGTCAATCCACTTGTACAGCGTAAAGCCTCTTATATTAGTCAGGCAGATAGAACTGAACAGGAACCTGTTCACCCCGTTATCCTTCTATGAAAGGCCGGGATTCTGAGAGGTATACCTGATCGAATCAGCGAGACTCACACTTTTGAGGGCAGGAATCCATCCTCTGGCCGTCCACCCCAGAACACCATCCAAAGGTGCGCTTATTCTTTCTGGGCCTTGAATAGCACTCCCGACGCTTGCTTAAGTGCCAGCATCGACTTAGACTCTTTGGGTGTTGAGTGATTTGGCTCAGGGACCTCTGCATCGGACGCCTCAGAGTGTCCAGTAATTTCGGGACTATGTGCCGATCGCTTTATGAATCCCCGTCGAGAGCCAGTGACAATGGTGCTTAGACCTCACCTCGCCAGCCAACCCCAATCATGAAGGGTGACTAACGAGTCCATGGAACATTGAAACAAATTCCCATATACCAGCTGAAGTTGCACTACAAACGTTTGCAATCCAACGGGGGATTCCATCTAACATAGAGGAAGACCAGAGACTAGTCATCGTCAGACTAAACTCAAGCTGTTTGGCTCTTTATAGATAGAGAGCAGACCGAAACAGGCATAACTGTGGTTACGTTATGTCCACTTGGCCAGTGAGAGGGCTTTATAGAATTTTTTTTTATCATTCTACCACCAACCTGCGTTTTCTTTTTATGAGGCACAAGCAGGATTATCCTGCTCAGGTAGCCTACGTCAGTCTAGTAAGTAGGCGAACAGATAGCTATAGAGTTCTTAATTGAGTACTTCACTTCAGACCAGTAGGAAAGCTCTTTTGCCCTGACCTCCGAAGGAAGAACGGGACAGAAGAGAGAGACCGTTGTCTTGAGAGTGAAAAGCAAGCGCTACCCCCTTTGAAGAAGAAGTTGCCTCGGATGAGGGGGGAGAATATAGACACTGGGAAAGGAATCATGGGAGTCCGCCCCAAGATTGGAATGAGGGGAAGGAATGGAAAGATAAATGGATGGGGAATCCCCCTATGTGCTGAGAATAAGAGGAGCCAACAAACTGAAAGATACCCGCATGGGAGCCTCAAGCCTATGTAATAGTATCAACCCTTAGAAGATAGTTTAGCATCACCCTACCGATGAGTCTGGAGGAAAGACTGGTGAATCAGGCAGCCCCTCTACCTTGAATTCATAACTCGCAAAATGAATTGCATCGACATCTTTGCCCGTGGTCGAATGCCCCTTTCCCACGCCACCAATCGACGAATGCTGAGGAAGGAGTGAATCAACTAATGCAACCAACCACAATACAATACACCACCCGAGCAACTACCCAACACCCGAAAAGGCGGAAGAATACCAGGAAGTGACCCAGCAACTCCAAGTGAATAACCCAACCACGACTATCTAACCAACTACCGATGAACTAATCAACAACCGAACGAGACTGAATCCAAGCGAGTAAATGAACGAGTCAGGGGTTTGTAAAGAGCAAAGGACTATAAAAAACACTACCCGGAATAGGAGTCTTGGCTTATGAGTTTGAGCTGGAAGACGAGTCGAAGAAGTCAAAAGAGCAGGAAGAGGCATAATAGCCATCAACCGGAAGCAGTGCAAAAATAGGAGGAGAGCTTGTCTCAGCAAGTGATTGGGATTGCCGACGAGGAAAGAAAGAGTTGCCTGACCGCGAGGAAGGCCCTAGACGAGTGATTGGTCGAACATTGGAAATTTGAATACTTCCCCGTATTTTTTATTAAAACTTCTTCTTACCTTATTCTTGACCACTGTTAGCACAGCTTCGAAAATCGTTATCTTTTATTCGCCTATACCTATGTGTGAAAAATGAATCAAAAATCGAATTGAGAACTCGATCGAAGGGAAGGCTTGAGTTCAGAGACGAAGATAAGGCTTGGTGGCTTGCGAGGGCTAACAAGCGAATGAACAAGAGCTCCTACTCGTGTTCCTGCTCAAGCTCCTATATCAGAAGCTACATATGCTCTGACAAGACGCTTTCTATTCTCTACTGCTTTACTTTTATAAGGAAGAGCTGCCGGTGTATGCCTCGCTGGACATTTAGAGGACAGCCAGATTCATAATTGATAGCGGTCACTCGAATAGGTAACGATTGCCCAACCTATAAGGAAAGAAGAGATGCCACGTACTACTACCATCATTGGTTAGAGTGTACCTGATTGATTCATAATATCAGCAGTTGTCCTCGCCACTGGGTAATGGTCGCCCGGATAGACGTGGTTTCCTCGGGGATTAGATAATTCAAGTGCTCATCGCCAGACTAGCCCGTTTCGGTTGTACCAGATCGAAGTCTCCTCCGCTGGATATGGTTACTGGCGCTTAAAAGATCAAAATCCGTTTGATAACATCTATATCCAAATGTTTACCCCTTGCGGGGCCCTAGCAGGGAGCTCCACTGGCCTTAACCTGCATAAAAATCAAATTCTGTAGACGAAGATCTATTAGTTCTTCCTCGCTCTCTCGACATAACTGATGCAATTAAGATCATATAGTCAGCTCAGCCGAGCTGCTAAAGTCATTATTATGAATCTCGGGAAATGGGGATAAGAGATCAAACCTCAAATCCAAAAATTCCATCTTATCTTCAAAAGGGCCTCTTCTTCATAGAAATATGCCTGACTGGGTCATCTTATCAACGGGTGAATGCCTCCACCAACAAAAAAGATCGGAACGATTCAAACAAGAATGTAGTGCTCATAGGCAAATCATAGGCATCAACCTGCACTCAATAACTCAACTCTAGTAGAACTCTCAAAGCTCCAAATGGAAGGGAATTCATTAGGCGCATATTCAGAGATCGAACGGGCGATAAGCAATCCTAGCTATGAACAGGAAAAAGAAAGACTTTCGCCATTGAAGATAAGCCCTGAGATCTGCGTCTATCTGATAAGCTTATGCTATCCGCCCATACGCGCTCTTAAAAAAAAAGATTTGAGAAGACATCGTCTTCGTTTACCTACCTACTACTGGGTGAGTCGCCAAGCCCCACTTCGTATTTCCACATCTCTATGGTTTAGCCCCGCCCCGCGATTCCACGATGAACAAAAAAAAGGCTTAGCCAACTAGTACTGAAAGCATCTCTCAGGCAAAAACCTACTCCGGAGGTCTCAGCATTTGAAAGAATTCATTTCCGGTTGGAAAAGGCCAAAAATCGTTTTGTTGTTGTACCGCCCGAACCCTGATCTCTTTTGTCGAGTCATCTTCCTCCTCGCTTCGGGCTCGGTCGAGCTACTACTAACCAATCTATACATATACTCATTCCAGAACTGAAAGACGAAAGAACTTCGCTTCTGTGGATCTTAGACTTAGAGAAGGTTGAAAGATCACTCGATCGTTTTGTTGATTCGCCCTCTCGCTCTATCTTCGATCGAGCGTTCTCTTCTTTCTTCGCTCAATCTTGCCTGTGGTAATTGCATCTGGTGTATGGTAAGCATGTCTCTATCATAGAGATCTTAGAGCACGTATTTGCGTTGCGCTGTGATTGTACTCGGTTATGGCTTAATCAAATCACTCAGTAGTTCCATGAACGAAATGAGCCATTTTGACCATGACACAATCAGGGACAGTACATGGTATGATACCTAAAAGTGATCCGATTCTAGAAGTTGAGACATGCTCGCTTGGAAGCGTCTTTGGTTCGATAATAGCTCCTCTTTCATAATGGTAAGGTAACTCGCGGCTAGAGAAAGATTGTGGATAACCAAGATCTGAGCGACTCCCAAGATACTGAATATCATGGAGGGCTACGGCGAAACAAACAATATGGAAAACAAAGCCCGCCCGCTTGCTACTGAACAGCTCTTTGAAAGCCCAACATCGTATGATTTGCCCTTCTCCTTCTCTCATGCTGTAATCCGCGCTGCTTGGAAGGTTCAGACCAATCACTATACTATGGCTAACTCAGTCGAGGTCGTAATGATACTTTGACGGAAGATCTACGATGCTTGTGCAGAAACTCCTTCTCTATTACCTTTCTCGTTCCCGAAAGCAATTGATGCATCACCTGTGGATAGTTCGGTAGTTGAGTAATGGGTACGGTCAGGACCGATATGATACCCACGAGAAGGAAGAATGGAAGATCTGGCCAATCTTTGTAGAAAGGTCTTTTTAGTGCCCTTAAGCACGCTTTCCTTCCTTAGGTGTATCCAGATGAAAACGAACCAATGAGCCTGACAGGCCCTGAAAACACTAATGGAGCATGATTTCAAGATATAGGATGGCGGTTCCTGGAGAACTTCTCAACTCGAGATTTCATTTCAATCAATGGCAATGGCTTGCTTTCTTCACTTCGACAGATGCGAGCTTTCCCGGTTTGTCTAATCATGGTTTGTGCTTTCGTCCTTGTTCTTCTAGCTCGAACAAACCCCGGCTAATAAACTCATGAGCACTGGTACAATATGTCCTAATGTCCTAAATAGAGGCAAAACTGTGTCAATCATATGTGTAGTCTTTCTATTTCATTTCCTGCAGGGTCTGTTCTACTTCTATTTATTGGGCAGTCGCTTCGCTCTTGGTCTGGCTTTCCCCGGTGAAAGAGAGGAGATAGAGCTAGCTATGACAGAACGAGGACTTGCCGGAGTTCTTCTTCTTGGCTTGACTCAACAACCTTCCCACCCAAGCCAGTGCTTAATTAAAGTAAAGGCTATTTGAAATAGATTCAAAAGGATTTCAAGCGACTACCCGGATTGGAATTAGGCCAAGCTTCCACCTCAAGCCATTGATGCTTCCGCCCCTTTATCGGGGCCAGATCTTGGACCAATGAAACTACCGACCTTTTCCTCTCGATTTTGTACTCGATCGTCTCCGAGGAAGTGGTCACGTAAAAGGGAAAGATTTTCAATTTACTAAAATAGAGCATTCATGCGAGCGTTTCCAATCTTCTTCTTGAAGCCCCTTACCTTACACCTAGTTCACTCGCTGAGTCTCTTTGCATCCATGGCTGAATGGTTAGCGGGGATCCTCGTACATGGTGAATAACCAAATTCCAATTGAAATGAAATCTTTAGGATAAATCAATGCAATTTAGGAGGAATCAATGAAAGGACATCAATTCAAATCCTGGCTTTTCGAGATTGAGAGAGATCAAGAATCTCACTATTTCTTAGATTCATGGACCCAATTCAATTCAGTGGGATCTTTCATTCACTTTTTTTCCACCAAGGACGTTTCATAAAACTCTTGGACCCACGAATCTGGAGTATCCTACCTTCACGCAATTCACAGGGTTCAGCGTTCCTTATATATCGAATTAAACAATCGAAATATGGTGTAAAGAAAAAATCTCTATTTTGACAGGGCTTCTTCCTATACCTATGAATTCCATTGGACCCAGAAATGATACATTGGAAGAATCTTTTTGGATCTTCCAATATCATAGGTTGATTGTTTCGCTCCTGTATCTTCCAAAAGGAAAAAAGATCTCTGAGAGCTTTTTCCTGGATCCGAAAGAGAGTACTTGGGTTCTCCCAATAACTAAAAAGTGTATCATGCCTGAATCTAACTGGGGTTCGCGGTGGTGGAGGAACTGGCTCGGAAAAAAGAGGGATTCTAGTTGTAAGATATCTAATGAAACCGTCGCTGGAATTGAGATCTCATTCAAAGAGAAAGATATCAAATATCTGGAGTTTCTTTTTGTATATTATATGGATGATCCGATCCGCAAGGACCATGATTGGGAATTGTTTGATCGTCTTTCTCGGAGTAAGAGGCGAAACATAATCAACTTGAATTCGGGACATCTATTCGAAATCTTAGTGAAAGACTGGATTTGTTATCTCATGTTTGCTTTTCGTGAAAAAATACCAAATTTTTTGGAGGGTTTTTTCAAACAACAAGGAGCTGGGTCAACTATTCAATCAAATGATATTGAGCGTTTTTTCCCATCTCTTCTTGAGAAACAAGTGGGCTATTTCTTTGCAAAATTGTGCTCAATTTCATATTTGGCAATTCCGCCAGGATCTCTTCGTTAGTTGGGGGAAGAATCCG
>BNST01002972.1:0-17628 GCA_019650275.1 Xylocarpus granatum
CACAGAACAAGGTTACCATGGTACAAAGAGGTCGAACTTCCCTGGGTAAAGGGATCCCGGGCTTTATAGTGTATGGCTGCCAAGCTCATCCTAGGACTCTGCTGTCCCTTTTTCTCTAAAGAAGCTGTTCGAAATAGGGCTCCTAATTTACATTGGTACCCACAAGAAAATTGAATTTTGTACAAAGCCACTTATGAATGAATGCAATTATTATTCTATATGCAATTTACTTTCTACATGAAAATTACATTTCTACAATGCAAATTACATTATTAATTTATAGGATCATTTTTTATTATTCTGGATAATTTATCTGCCAAAAAATTTTCATTTGCTTTTACATGTTCTATTTTACATTCTACTCCTGTTATTTTTAAATAATCTATAAATTTTATCCATCTATTAGTACTTAACTTTACTAGAGTTTATTTTATTATAAAACTTAACTATTGCATTGCAATCAGTTCTTAGGGTGTATTTTAATTTATCAAATATAAATATCTTAAATTTTTCTAAAGTATTTATACATGCTAATATTTCTGCATCTATACTAGTTACTTTAGTTCTATATTTTCCCACTAGTATATCTACTTAATTTTTCTAAATTTCTAGGATCTTCTTTATTGGGTTTCCATTTTAAAATTCCTCCCCATCCTTCTAGACTACCATCTGTTTCTATTATTATGTAGCTATTTTTTGGAGGTAATTCTAGATCTGGTAATTTTTTATTATATTTTTTATTTGTTTTAATAATTTCTTATCTTCATTATTAAATCTAATTTCTCCTCCTATTTTTAATTTATTATAAAAAGGTCCTGTTAATTTTCCTAAGTTAGGAACATAATTTCTAGTATAATTTAATAATCCTAAAAAACTTTCTAATTCCTTTTTAGTATTTATTTCTTCATTAAATCTACTACTTTTTTGATTATATGGGGTTGTAATTTTATTATCCCTTTTCCTATTTCTAATCCTAAAAATTCTATCCTAGGTTGTCCTAATTTTAGTTTTGTTTTTGATAATATTAAGCCTTCTTTTTCACATATATCAAAGAATTGTTTTAAATGTTGTATGTGTTGTGATATATTATCACTAAAGATTAGAATATCATCTATATAACATACTATAAATTCATCTAAATGTCTAAATATATTATCCATTTTTCTTTGAAATATACTAGGTGCATTTTTTAATCCAAATGGCATAACTAACCATTCATACTGTCCTAAAGGTGATGTAAAAGCTGTCCATTCTATACTATCTGGATGCATAGCTATTTGATGGAATCCTGATTTTAAATCAAATTTACTATATATATCCTTATCTTTTATTTTTAATAATAAATAATCTATTCCTGGTAAAGTATATTGATCTTTATAAGTATTGTCATTTAATCTCTTATAATTAAATACCATTCTACTTTTTCCTCTGACTATTTCACTATGTTTTTGTACTATAAAAGCTGTTGTTCTATGCCTACTATTAGAATGTCTAATTAAATTTCCTTTTAAAAGTTCTTCTATATGTTTAGCATATTCTATTTTAGTTCTGGGGTATGGGTATTATAGGTTTATCCTGTATAGTTAAATCTGGATTTATTATATCAATTTTACAAGTTATTTTATTTTTATTCCATAACGCTAAAGGGTTTTCTCCTATTACCGATAAATTTTCTAATCTTTTCATTAATGGTTCTAAGTAAGTTCTGTAATTAGATTCTAAATTCCCATAACTATATAATATTACATCTGTTTCTAAATATTCTTCTATTTCTATTTTGTCATGTTCTTCTTGTTCTTCAAATAATTTTATATCTACGGGCTCTACTAACAGGAGATGTTTCTATTACTTCTGTCTTTTTAAAGAAAGTTACTTTTCCACATTCTATAGTTATTCCTCCTTGCATACTATAAATGAAATTCATTCCTATTATTATTTGGGTTCTATCATGAATTTGTAGAGGTAATACATAACAAAATGGTAATAAATATTTCTGAGTTTTAAAAATTAAATAGCTTCCTGTTTTTACTTTTAAGAAACTCTGTGTTACACTATTTACTCCTGCTATTCTTACTGCTGTGGTAATTTTTCAAAACATTCTATGGTAATGCTTATTATCTATTGCACATTTACTTGCTCCTGTATCTATAATAACATTTAAATTATATTGTTTATTGTTTACTTCTATTGCTACTTTACAATTTAATAGGTTATTAACCATATTTGCTGGTCTTACTGTATTACTTGCTATTATTTCTACTTCATCATCTTCTTCTATTTGTTTTAATTTGCCTTTTTCTAAATCATTTATTCTCTGTTCTAATCTACTTATTTCTAATTCTTTTTGCAGTTTTATTTCAGCTAATTCTTTTTCTAATTTTTTTACTTTTTCTTTTAAATAATTGTTTTCTAATCTTAGAAATTCTATATCTTCCTTTTCTTTTTTATCTGTTTTAGTTTCTCTTCTAATTTCATCTCCATAATCTACTATTTCTCCAAACCTTGCTATGTCCATGGGACAACATACTAATTCACAATTTCTACATTTTTTACAATTTTTAACAATTATCATGTTACAATAAAAACATTTTTCTCTATAAGTATTATCCCAATTATGTGTACACTCCTTACATATTAATGGTAACTGTTTTTCTATTATCCAATTCATAATTTCAATAGTATTAGTTGTTCTTCAAAATCATTTTGATTTTCTAATTCTTCACTGTTGTCACATATGCTTAATACATCACTATCATTACTGTTTTCACTAAGATACATCACTATCTATAGGTAATAAACCAGTAGTAGGTAAAATCAACAGGTAAAATGTTAGTATGGAAAAAATGGGAGTAAATATGTCTCTTAGAAGAAGTAATACACTACTAGTATAGATAGACAAGGTAATATAACTAGAAATGAAGAAAGACGTAGATAGTATTAGTACAGAAAGACCTTATACATTATTAGACAGAATATTAAGAAGACAAGACAGAGAAGGAAATAATAATATAAGATTAGAAGAAATTATAGATTTAGAAAGAAATTTAGATTTATATAATCAAAATCAGTTAAGATTATTAAACCCTAGAACTTTATATAATGTAGGAGTAATGGAATTTAGAGCTTCATTAATAAAAGTATCAGTAGAACAACAGTTAAGTGTAGTAGATGGACAAACTAAAACTATAGATATAGTAAATAAAGAGACAATTAGAAAATTAAAATTAGAAGGTAAAAAAATTAGTTCATTCAGGATTAATAGTAATAGGAATAAAAGGATTAACCATAATAGGCGTAGGTACTAAAGTACTAATAGTATTATTAGATACAGCTGGATAAAAAATATGTCTAAAGCAGTATTAGGAACAATAGAAGTAGACATGAATAGTAATACAGGGATTATTTTATTATTCGCCTAATATATTAAAATCAGTAAATGATTTAGAAAAATTAAAGATAGGAGTACAAACTAAGGGTTATGAAGATTACGAAGGAGATAATTTAAACATTACCATAGGATATTTAGGAAGAGCAAGTAGTAAATCTGGAAATAGATATAGGGTAAATACTGATACAATAATAAATGGATTATCTACTAAAGGTATTAGAATGATAAAACCAGAAACAATAGATCCCCACAAGATTAGCAGGATTAGGATGGAACTTAGAAAAATTTGTAGAAATAAATACTAGAAAAACGGTATTAGTACCAGAAAGTAGTTCAATATATGTAGATTTAAATGGTAATCAAAGTATTAGATTTGATAATTTTGTAGAACAAAGAAATGTAGGAACCTCAGAATTAGATAGTGATGAAGAATCTATAGAACAAAATATACCTACTATAGGAAGAAATTAATAATGTCAATAAATACAGATTTTAATTCACATAGAGAAATAATTAATTCCTTACTTAGGATAAATTTAGACAATAGAATAAATATAGCAGCATTTAGAAATATGTTAATAATTGAAATAGAAAGATTAGAGGAAAGATTAGAACATATAACATTAAATAATATGTTTAGATACAGGGTAGAAGTAAGATTAACACTTTTAAAATCAATTGAAAATTGGTTAAAACATAGTCTTGTAGCACTAGATTATAAATGGAAGAAAGACAAAAGTTAAAAGAATTATATAGTAAATATCCAGAATATGATTGGAAAGTAAATTTTTAGAAATACCAGACTTAGATGACTGTAGTATGTTTATAGATATGGTATATGGAGAAAATTATCCTAGAATAAAAAATAGAGAAAAAATAGAGGAAGAAATAGATTTATTAGATATAATTAGAAATGGAAAAAATATAGAAGAAAATATACTACCCTTAGAAGAAATAGAAATTCCTAAATATGATGATTACATAGAAGACAAAATATTGGCAAGTACATCCTCAGGAGTAGTAGATAGTTCAGGAAATATACCTCCAATAGAAGTACAACCAAATAGAACTTTTCCAGGAGCAGATAGTACCCAAAGTAGTTAGAATATGTCCACCAGAAGTAAAAAGTAAAGGGTATAGTAGAAAGTTTCCTTATGAACAAATAACATTACCCTCAGCTTTAGCAAATAGTGGAAGTATGTTAGTATTAAGTAATTATCACCCCCAATTATGGGAAGAAATAATAGCAAAATGGGAATCTAGTACAATATTACATTTAAGTACATTTAATTTTATAGATAATCAAGAAAAAGTAAATTATGTAGAAAATTTATAGGAGAAGTAGCAAAATTATATTTTCAATCATGGAAAAAAGATTACAGTAGTGCATATAGATTATTAGTAGCTAATGCTGATGTAACAGAAAATATAACTAGTCAAATAAGACAAATGATTTTAGGATACGATCAGTATAGAGGAAATACTGAAATGCAGAATAGAGCATTACAAGATTTAGAAAGATTACATATAGATAATATGACACAGATAAAAGATTTTAGCAATGAATATCTTAATTTAGCAAGTAAAACAGGAAGAGCATTTACAGATGATCAACTTAGTAGTAAATATTTTTTAAAATTACCCACCTCCTTTTAATACAATATTAGCAGAGGAGTGGAATAAAAAACATGGTACATCATTTCAAATAGGAATAGCACCTAGAATAATATTTACATTTGAATATTTAAAAAATCAGTGTATAGTAAATGAAGTAGCTAGACAAGTTAAAAGTTATAATTATTGTAAAAATGTATATATACCAGGAATATATAAACAAGATAGGAAAAAGAAATATTTTAGAAAAGCTACTAATTATAGAAAAGGAATACCTAGAAAAAATCATGTTAGTAAATTTAAAAATAAAAAACCACCTATTAAAAAATGTAAATGTTTTATATGTGGACAAATAGGACATTATGCTAGAGAATGTAGAAATAAAAGAGGAGATTTAGAAAGAATGACAGTATATAAAGAATTAGAATTAGAAGATGAATTTGATATAATTAGTATAAATGGTAGTGAAAATAGTAATGATAGTGATGTATTAAGTATATGTGACAATAGTGAAGAAATAGAAAATCAAAATAATTTTGAAGAACAATTAAAACTATTAACATTATGAGTTGGATGATAGAAAAACAGTTACCATTAAATTGTAAAGAATGTAACATAGTTGGGATAATACTTATAGAGAAAAATGCTTTTTATTGTAATATGATAATTGTTAAAAAATTGTAAAAAATGTAGAAATTGTGAATTAGTATGTTGTCCCATGGATATAGCAAGATTTGGAGAAATAGTAGAATATGGAGATGAAATTAGAAAGAAGTAAAACAGATAAAAAGAAAAGGAAGATATAGAATTTCTAAAATTAGAAAACAATTATTTAAAAGAAAAAATAAATAAATTAGAAAAAGAATTAGCTGAAATAAAATTAGAAAAAGAATTAGAAATAAGTAGATTAGAACAAAGAATAAATGATTTAGAAAAAGATAAATTAAAACAAATAGAAGAAGATGATGAAGTAGAAATAATAGCAAGTAATACAGTAAGACCAGCAAATATGGTTAATAATCTATTAAATTGTAAAGTAGCAATAGAAGTAAACAATAAACAATATAATTTAAATGCTATTATAGATACAGGAGCTAGTAAATGTGCAATAGATGAAAAAGCTTACCATAGAATGTTTTGAAAAATTACCTACAGCAGTAAGAATAGCAGGAGTAAATAGTGTAACACAAAGTTTCTTAAAAGTAAAAACAGGAAGTTATTTAATTTTTAAAACTCAGAAATATTTATTACCATTTTGTTATGTATTACCTTTACAAATTCATGATAGAACCCAAATAATAATAGGAATGAATTTTATTTATAGTATGCAAGGAGGAATAACTATAGAAAGTGGAAAAGTAACTTTCTTTAAGAAAACAGAAGTAATAGAAACATCTCCTATTAGTAGACCTTAGAAATAAAAATTTTTGAAGAACAAGAAGAATGTGACAAAGATAGAAATAGAAGAACATTTAGAAACAGATGTAATATTATATAATTATGGAAGTCTAGAATCTAATTATAGAAGCTTATTTAGAACCATTAATGAAAAGATTAGAAAATTTATCAGTAATAGGAGAAAACCCTTTAGCATTATGGAATAAAAATAAAATAACTTGTAAATTGATATAATAAATCCAGATTTAACTATACAGGATAAACCTATAATACCATGACCCTAGAACTAAATAGAATATGCTAAACATATAGAAGAACTATTAAAAGGAAATTTAATTAGACATTCTAATAGTAGGCATAGAACAGCAGCTTTTATAGTACAAAAACATAGTGAAATAGTTAGAGGAAAAGTAGAATGGTATTTAATTATAAGAGATTAAATGACAATACTTATAAAGATCAATATACATTTACCAGGAATAGATTATTTATTATTAAAAATAAAAGATAAGGATATATATAGTAAATTTGATTTAAAATCAGGATTCCATCAAATAGCTATGCATCCAGATAGTATAGAATGGACAGCTTTTACTTCACCTTTAGGACAGTATGAATGGTTAGTTATGCCTTTTGGATTAAAAAATGCACCTAGTATATTTCAAAGAAAAATGGATAATATATTTAGACATTTAGATGATTTATAATATGTTATATAGATGATATTTTAATATTTAGTGATAATATATCACAACACATACAACATTTAAAAGAATTCTTTGATATATGTGAAAAAGAAGGATTAATATTATCAAAACAAAATTAAAATTAGGACAACCTAGGATAGAATTTTTAGGATTAGAAATAGGAAAAGGAATAATAAAATTACAACCCCATATAATTAAAAAAGTAGTAGATTTCAATGAAGAAATAAATACTAAAAAGAATTAGAAAGTTTTTTAGGATTATTAAATTATACTAGAAATTATGTTCCTAAACTTTAGGAAAATTAACAGGACCCTTTTTATAATAAATTAAAAGTAGGAGGAGAAATTAGATTTAATAATGAAGATAAAAATTATTAAAACAAATAAAAAATATAATAAAAATTTACCAGATCTAGAATTACCCCCAAAAAATAGCTATATAATAATAGAAACAGATGGTAGTCTAGAAGGATGGGGAGGAATTTTAAAATGGAAACCCAATAAAGAAGATCCCTAGAAATTTAGAAAAATTAAGTAGATATACTAGTGGAAAATATAGAACTAAAGTAACTAGTATAGATGCAGAAATATTAGCATGTATAAATACTTTAGAAAAATTTAAATATTTATATTTGATAAATTAGAATACACCCTAAGAACTGATTGCAATGCAATAGTTAAGTTTTATAATAAAATAAACTCTAGTAAAGTTAAGTACTAATAGATGGATAAAATTTATAGATTATTTAAAAATTACGGGAGTAGAATGTAAAATAGAACATGTAAAAGCAAATGAAAATTTTTTGCAGATAAATTATCTAGAATAATAAAAATGATCCTATAAATTAATAATGTAATTTGCATAGTAGAAATGTAATTTTCATGTAGAAAGTAAATTGCATATAGAATAATATTGCATTCATTCATAAGTGGCTTTGTACAAAATTCAATTTTGTTGTGGGTACCAATGCAAGTTAGGAGCCCACTAAGCCCACTAACATATTCTTTCATGCATATAGACAAAGTAACATAGTAGAAAGATTTGTAGAACTAATCCCATTTATTCTATTTTGCAGAAATGGCAGAACTTCCAACAACCCAAATTCCTTTTTCTTTGGCCCATACACACTAAAAACTTTTCCCCTCTGGAACAAATCTCTCTTTTAAAGCCAAAGCCCAACTAAAGCCTGAACAGAAATGTCTTGTTGATAATCTTTGGAATTCCAATCCAAGATCCAAACCAGACATATTCATGCCTTATGTTGCTATCTTGACTTTCAAAAAATCAAGAAGAAAACTTAAGGTCTATGCTTCTGGCCTCTCCTACAACTGCCCTCACTCCACAAACACCCTTTATGCTCCAAAAAGAGATAAACTTGATTAAAAGCAGAAGTGAGTGCAAAAAATGAAAAAATAAAAGAGCTTGACAAAAAATAGAAAAAATGCAAAAAAGAGCTCAATGAGAAAAAAGAAAGAAGAAAAAATAAAAAAGGAAATAGAAAAGTTGGCAACAGGAAAACACAGAAAGATTTGCAAAAAGAAACTTATTAGAACCCATCTTCAATACCCCTGCTGAAAGAAAAGTACTTGGGTATGTACTTGCAGAAAAAATGACAGAAATGATAAATGCCCAAGAATTTCTTAGACATGTAGCATTAAATGGGCCATATCCCACCAGGAATGGGCTTGACAGCCTTACATTATAAAGCCCAAGATCATGATATGCCCAAATATGTGTATGTAATAAGGGGTTGGTTCTCTTCAAAGCAACAGCCCATTTAGAAGATTGGAATGATTCTTTCATCCTTTCTCTCTTGAGAAGCTGTTTGAAATGGGATTTATTCAAGAATAGTGGTTACACAGCCCTATTTCAAATAAAAAAGTTTATAGAACCACTATCATGGAAATTAGCTCATATCCTGTATCGTATTATGAACAAAGAAAGTTGGTGATGGATTTGAGGTTTATAGATTCAGATATTTTCTATACCCAGCCAGCTATACTACAGGATATCCAGAAAGAGCCAAAATGGAGCTTCTAATAGATGTGTTTCCCTTTCTCTGAGCCCACTTGTCTCAGAACAAGAATCATTGGAAAGACTGGATTGAAGCATGCAGAACCATCAGTAATGATGAAACATATATTAATGTCAGAAATCTGCTTCTTTCAGCCCAAAAAGCCAGAACCTGGACTCATGACTATCCTATGCATATGGAGGATAGTAATATGAAGGTGTTTACTAAAGTACAGAGTTTCAGCATCTATACACCTTTCTTGGGCCAAATCCATGAAGATCCAAGTATTGAAGATCACTTTTCATTCCATCAGAGCCCATCTAGATGTCAAGAGTTTTGGAGATTTTCAAATAATGACAGATCTAGATGAGGTATCCTCTGATGATGACCTTATAGACTTGGATGATTAAAGAGACAAGCTAAGAATCTGCCATTTCAACACTACCAGCCGCCCGACAAAAAGCTGTGCCTACATCATAATTCAGTTTTCTGTAATCTTTAGTAACCATGGTTTTATCTAACCATGAGTTAAGTTTACTTTTTGTAACTATAGTTTCTTTTAAAAAGTAACCATGGTTATACTTAACCATAGTTTACTTTTAAGTTGTATATAAACATCAGTCTCATTCAATGAAAACAAGTTGAATCATTCAACAAAAACTCTCTCTCTCTCAAATTCTCCAACCTCTCACTAAAAATCTTCAGAATTATCAGGTAAAGTTTTAATTTCAACATATTCAAGTAAGGTAGAGAGTCTCTCCCTTATTGTCTTATTCCATATCCCCAACGCCGTTGAAACTCCGGTTGTTGGTTTCTTTTAAAAAACTTGGTAAATTTAAATTTTTCGTTAAATTAATGTGAATAGTAGTTGTTAGAATGTTAGGCTAAAACACTATTCATCAGAAATAGTAGTAGGTTGTTAGATTCAGAGGAGTGAAATGTATTAAAAAAAATAATAATAATAAAATAAAATAAATAAAAATAAAAAAAAAGATTTTAATTATTCTCTTCTCTTCTACACCTCTCAGAAGCTTCTAAAGTATCCTAGTAATAGAAAGCCACACTGTAAATCGAGGGTTCTATCCTTTTACCCAGGGAAGTTCAACCTCTTTGTATCGTGGTAACCTTGTTCTGTGACTGGATCTCTGCGTTTCTTCTGATTCTTTATCGTACCTCGCCCTAAAAATGGTATCAAAGCACCAATTTATTGGCATTCCGATTTTTTTCCTCAATTTTTCTACACTTTAGGGGTCAGCATGCCTACTGAAATCCTTCCTAACTTACTGTCCCATTTGATCCTTTGGGTTAACTAATATATATAAAGATACATTGGATAGACTTTTCTAAGGTTCCCTATCCACTTAGGATATGTTTTCCTAAGTCAACAAGTTTTTCTAAGTCAAATAAAACATTATCAAGATAGACTTTATCCCATTGTTTCCTAATCCTACTAGGATTCTTGGTCTTTCTTGAATTCCTACTAAGACTAGATTTCCTACTTTGACTAAGTCCTTCTATCTTTATCTTATCTTTTTTCCTACAGCTGCTGACTTCTTCTTTGTCGTTTCCTTCTTGGATTAGACTTCTGCTGTGGCGTCCTTCCTCTCCAAGACTTCTCTTTGGCGTGGTCATCTTGCTGAAGTAAACCTTTCAAGACGTCCTACTGCTGCTGGAGTTCTTCACGCCGTCACTCTCCTTCTCCTGCTCAGATTGCTTCCTGCGTGTCCTGCCAATGCTGGTCTTCTTCTTGGCTTGGATTTCCACAATCACTTAGGACTGAGTCAGAACCTGGCCGTGCTTCACTGCTTGCTGCGTGCAGGGTTGTTGTGCACACACTCTGGCCTGTTGCTGTCTCTCTTGCTGCCTGGCGCCTTGCGCGCATTCGCTCATGCTCCCTTTGCCTCCTAAGGTCCTCACTGGCAGTGTGCGGGATGAACTTCTGGGAGTGACCGGAACATCCCCAGCAGGCGCAGCAGAGGCTTCGGGCACATTGGGCAGCATGCGAGACAAACTAAGGAGACCAACCTAAACATCCCCATGGCACAGTAGCGGCATTGGACACATTTGGCAGTGCACAGCACAAACTTCTCGAGAGCGACCAGAGCATCCCCACGGGCACGGCAGAGGCTTCAGGTGCATTGTGCAGCATATGGGACGAACTTCTGGGGGCGACCGAAGCATCCCCATGGGCACAGCAGAGGCTTTGGGTGTGTTGGGCAACACATGGGACAAACTTTCGGGAGCCACCGGAACATCCCTGCAGGTGTGGCAGAGGCTTCGAGCACATTGGGCATTGCACCACACGAACATCTGGGAACAACTGAAACATCACTTAGGACTGAGTCAGAACCTGGCCGTGCTTCACTGCTTGCTGCGTGTACACCTTAGGGGTCAGCACGCCTCCTGGAATCCTTCCTAACTTACTGTCCCGTTTGATCCTTGAGTTCTTTTCTTATATTTACATCCCCTAAGCTGTCCTTCGGGTTAACTAATATATATAAGAATATGTTGGATAGGCAAGACAACTCTTAAACCTATCCTAACTTGCCTTGATTGAAGAATACTACACTTAACTTCAACCTTAGCTCTTAAGCAAGGAAGACAACTCTTAACCTTGACTTAAGCCCAAGTTATCTCAAGACAGCTCTTAAAAGATAACCGAAACATAAACAAGAATGTAAGCAAGAATGCTAACCTTTATTCTTGATTATTGAATGGGAAATTTATAAAATTCGGAGCATATGTCCTCCCCACAAATAATGGGCTGTATTTATAGTCCTAAGATAGCCTTATCCTAATTTAACTAATATTTAGCCTTATCCTAATTTAACGAACTTCTGGGAGTGACTAAAACATCCCCGTGGGCACAGCAGAGGTTTTGGGCACGTTGGGCAGCAAGCGAGACAAACTAAGGAGACTGACCTGAACATCCCCACAGCACAGTAGCGGCATTGGACACGTTTGGCAGTGTGCAGCATGAGCTTCCGAGAGCAACCAGAGCATCCCCGCGCACACGGCAGAGGCTTCAGGTGCATTGGGCTGCATATGGGACGAACTTCCGGGAGGAACCGAAGCATCCCCATGGGCACAGCAGAGGCTTTTGGTGTGTTGAGCAGTGCATGGGACAAACTTCCGAGAGTGACCGAAGCATCCCCACGGGCACGGCAGAGGCTTCGGGTGTGTTGGGCAACACATGGGACAAACTTTTGGGAGCCACCGGAACATCCCTGTGGGTATGGCAGAGGCTTCGAGCACATTGGGCATTGCACCGTACAAACATCCTGGAACAACCGAAACATCCCCGCGGGCATGGTAAAGGCGTCAGGCACATTTGGCAGTGCACTGGACAAACTTTCGGGAGCTACTGGAAAATCCCCACAGATGCAGCAGAGGCTTCACCTGCATTAAGCAGTATGTGGGAGAAACTTCTAGGAGCAACCCAAACAGCCCTGTAGGCACGGTAGAGGCATCGGACACATTTGGCAGTACACTGGACAAACTTCCGGGACTTACCAGAACATCCCCATGGGTGCAACAGCAGCTTCGGCTGCATTTTGTAGTGCACTGGAAAAACTTCCAGGAGTGATCAGAACATCTCCATGGCCATGGCAGATGCTTTGAGCACATTTGGCAGTTCATGGGATAAGCTTCAGGGAGCGACCAGAACATCCCCGTCGGCGCGGCAGCGGAATCAGGCACATTCAGCAGTGAGTGGGACGAACTTCCAGGAGTGACTCAAACATCCCCAAGGGTGCAGCAGCAGTGTCATTCGTGTTAGGCAGTACACGGGACGAACTTCCAGGAGCCACCAGAACATCGCTGTGGGCATGACAGCAGCATTGGCACAACAGAGGAACTTCCGGGAGCGACCAGAACATCCCCATCGGCACGGCAGCGGAGTCGGGCACGTTCAGCAGTGAGTGGGACAAACTTCCAGGAGTGACTCAAACATCCCCGAGGGTGCAGCGGCAGTGTCATTCGTGTTAGGCAGTACACGGGACGAACTTCTGGGAGCCACCGGAACATCGCTGTGGGCATGGCAGCAGCATTGGCACAACAGAGGAACTTCCGGGAGCGACCAGAACATCCGCATGGCACAACAGAGGCTTTGGGGGTGGTGGGTTGGCAGTGCACAGGACGAACTTCCGGGAACAACCAGAACATTCCCGTGGGCATGGCAAAGGCTTTGGGCGGGTTTGACAGTGCCGGGAGTGACCAGAACATGCCCTCAGGTGCGGCTGATGCATCGGACATGTTCAGTAGTGTGTGGGATGAACTTCCGGGAGCGACCAGAACATCTGTGTGGCACAACAGAGGCTTCAGGGGTGGGGGGTTGGCAGTGCATGGGACGAACTTCTGTGAGTGACCAGAACATGCCTGCAGGCACGGTTGAGGCATTGAGCACTTTCGGCAGTGCAACGGACAAACTTTCGGAAACAACTGGAACATTCCCATGGGCATGGCAAAGGCTTCAAGTGGGTTTGACAGTGCTGGGAGTGACTAGAACATGCCCACAGGTGCGGTTAAGGCATCGGACATGTTCAGCAGTGTGTGGAATGAACTTCTGGGAGTGACCGGAACATCCCAGCTGGCACGGCAGAGGCATCGCCTGCATTGGTCAGTGGACGGGATGAACTTCCAAGAGTGACCGGAACAACCCTGCTGGCATGGCAGAGGCGTCGGGCTCATTCATGAGTGCGCAGGATGAACATCCGGGAGCGACTGGAATATCCTGATGGGTGCAGCAGCGGCATTGGGATGAACTACTGGGAGCGACCGGAACATCCCTGTAGGCATGGCAGAGGTGTCGGGCCCGTTCAGCATTACACAGGACTATCTTCTGGGAGTCACCTGAACATCCCCACGGGTGCAGAAGCAGAGGCTTTGGGCACAGTGAACAATGCACAGGACTACTTCTGGGAGTGACCGGAACATTGCGGTGGGCACGGCAGAGGCGTTGGGCTTACTCGACAGTGCGCGGGACAAACTTCCGGGAGTCACCAAAACATCCCCAAGGGCGTGGGCTGAGGTGTAGCCACGATCTACTGGGCACGGGGCAAACTTCTTGGAGCAGCTAGAACATCCCAGCAGACACAGCAGAGGCATCAGGTGCATTCGGCAGCGCACGGAACAAACTTCTGAGAGTGACCAGAACATTGCAGCAGGTGGGCCAGAGGCATCGGGCACGTTCGGCAGCGTATGGAAACAACCTTCCGGGAGCGGCCTCAACATTGCCCCGGGTGTGGCAGCATCGTCAGACATGTTCAGCAGTGCATGAGATGAACTACCGGGAGCAACTAGAACATCCTGCAGGCATGGTGGAAGCTTTAGATGCATTATGGTTCAAACTACCGGCAGCGACAAAAACATCCCCACAGGCAGGAAGCTTTGGTTGTGTTAGGCAAAGCATGGCATGAGCTTCTGGGAGGCACTGGAACATCCCTGTAGGTATGGCTGAGGCATCAGGTGCATTCGGCAGTGTGCGGGAGGAACTTCTGGGAGCGACTAGAACATCCCTGCGGGTGTGGCAAAGGAGTCCGGCGCATTTAGCAGTGCGCGGGACAAACTTTCAATAGTGATCAGAAAACTCCTGCAGGCTCGTCAGATGCATTGGATGTAATCAACAGTGTGCAGGATGAACTATGGCGAGCGACCAGAACATCTGTGCAGGTGCAGTAGCAGTGTCAGATGCATTTGGCAATGCGCGGGAAACTTCTGAGATCGACCAGAACATCCCTGTGGGCATGGCAGCGGTGTTGGACGCGTTGGCTGTGTGCGGGATGAACTTCTGGGAGCGACCAGAACATCCCTGCGGGTGCGGCAGTGGCTTCAGGCGCACTTGGCAGTGTACAGGACATTCTTCTTGGAAAGAACTTAACATCTCCACAGGTGTGTCAGAGGCTTTGGTCACTTGGCCATGCACAAGATGACCTTCTGGAGCGACTAGTACATCCCTGCGAGCGCAGCAGAGGCTTCGGTTGCGTTTGCCAATGCACGGGATGAACTTTGGGAGGCAATGGGAACATTCCTGCAGGTGCTGCAGCGGCATTGGATGCATTTGGCAGTGGTTGGGACAAACTTCTGGGAGCAACTGGAATATCCCCATGAGCACGGCAGGTGTCAGACGCATTCGACAGTGTGTGGATGAACATCCAGGAGCAACCGGAACATCCCCGGGCACGGCAGCAGCGTCAGGCGTGTTCGACAGTGCACAGGGCAAACTTCCGGGAGTTACCAGAGCATCCCTGCAGGCATGGCACCAGCATCAGGCGCAGTTGGCAGTGCACAGTACATCCTTCCTAGAAAGACTGGAACATTCCTGCAGGTGCATCAGAGGCTTTGTTGCTTGGCCATGCATAGTATGAACTTCTAGGAGCGACCAAAACATCCGTGTAGGCACATCTGAGGCTTTGGGCACGTTGGGCCGTGCACAGGATGAACTCCGGAAGTGACTTGAATATCCATGTGGCTGGGGCATAGGTGTCAGGCTCATACAGAAGTGCACGAGACGAACTTTGGGGAGCACCTGAAAAATCCTCATGGGCTTGGTAGAGGCATCGGAAGAGTTTGGAAGTGCTCGGGATGAACTTCTGGGAATGATTGGAATATTCCCGAGGGCATAGCAGGGGCATCTGGTGCATTCGGCAGAAGCAGGACAAACTTCCAGGAAATGCAACGGACAGAAAATGAGGCAGCAAAGGAGAGCAAAGGCCAGAAAATGTGCACAACAAGCATGGCAACAGCAAGTGTGCAGCCCAGCAGTGAAGCCCAGCCCAGTATTTGACTTAATCCTAATTAATGGAAGACATTCGCACCAACAGGAGTTCCAGTAGAAGAAGGACAATCGCATCAAGAAGAACTCCAGCAGCAGCAACACGTCCATGTCAAGAAGAGTTCCAGCAGGAGAAGGACATAGACGGCATGAAGAACTCCAGCAGCAGCAGGATGTCATGGCAGGTTTGACTTCAGCAAGAGGACCATGCCAAAGAGAAGTCTTGAGAGGAAGGACACGCCACAGCAGAAGTTCTAATCCAAGAAGGAAACGGCAAGAAGAAGTTCAGCAGCTGTAGGAGAGAAGATAAGATAAGGACAGAAAGACTTAGTCAAAATAGGAATTCTAGTCTTAGTAGGAATTCAAGAAAGACCAAGAATCCTAGTAGGATTAGGAAACAATGGGATAAGGTCTATCTTGATAATGTTTTAGTTGACTTAGAAAAGCTTGTTGACTTAGGAAAACATATCCTAAGTGGATAAGGAACCTAAGTACTAGTTGAATTAGGATAAGGCTGTCTTAGGACTATAAATACAGCCCATTATTTGTGAGGAGGACATATGCTCCGAATTTTGTTATTTTCTCATTCAATAATCAAGAATCAAGGTTAGCATTCTTGCTCACATTCTTGTTTATATTTTCGGTTATCTTTTAAGAGTTGTCTTGAGATAACTTGGGCTTAAGACAAGGTTAAGAGTTGTCTTCCTTGCTTAAGAGCAGCAAAGGAGAGCATGGGCCAGAAAATGTGCACAACAAGCATGGCAACAGCAAGTATGCAGTCCAGCAGTGAAGCCCGGCCAATATTTGACTTAATCCTAATTAATGAAGGACATTCACACCAACAGGAGTTCCAGCAGAAGAAGGATAATTGCATCAAGAAGAACTCCAGCAGCAGCAGGACGTCCATGTCAAGAAGAGTTCCAACAGTAGGAGGACATCTATGCCAAGCAGAGTTCCAGCAGCAGCAGGACATCCATGCCAAGGAGAATTCTATCAGCAATAGGACATGCATGATGAATTCCAGTAGCAATAGGATAGTCATGACAAGAAGAATTCTAAGGGCAGAAGGATACTCATTGAGAGTCCTAGAAGGATAAGCCAAGAGGAAGTCCAGCCGCTGTAGAATACAAGATAAGGTAGGAATTCTAGTCTAGGTAGAAATTAAAGAAAGACCAAGAATCCTAGTAGAATTAGGAAACATTTGGATAAGGTCTCTCTTGATAAGGTTCTAGTTGTCTTAGGAAACCTATTGACTTAGGAAAACTTATCCTAAATGGATAAGGAACCTATGTACTAGTTGAATTAGGATAAGGCTGTCCAATACTATAAATACAGCCCATTATTTGTGAGCAGGAACAGATGCTCCGAATTTTGTAGATTTCTCATTCATTAATCAAGAATCAAGGTTAGCATTCTTGCTTCCATTTTTGTTTATATTTCGGTTATCTTTTAAGAGTTGTCTTGAGATAACTTGGGCTTAAGACAAGGTTAAGAGTTGTCTTCCTTGCTTAAGAGCTTAGGTTGAAGTTAAGAGTTGTCTTCTTCAACCAAGGCAAGTTGTGATAGGTTTAAGAGTTGTCTTGCCTATCCAACATACCCTTTTATATATTAGTTAACCCAAAGGACAGCTTAGGGGATGTGAATATAAGAAAAGAACTCAAGAATCAAACGGGACAGCAAGTTAGGAAGGTTTTTAGTAGGCATGCTGACCCCTAAGGTGTAGGAAAGTTGGGG
>BNST01002973.1:0-7500 GCA_019650275.1 Xylocarpus granatum
AAGCCTCACTACCCTCTTAGAGCGTTACAAGGAATTTTGGGCCTAATGACAAGAGTTTAAAGTATGGGTTAAACCATAGGTGAAAGATAGCCTACACAAGCTAGGCCTAAGACAAGGCCCCATATAGATTCAGCTTAGGGGTTTATGAGAGATTGATTGATGGACCTAAGCTAAACTTATAAGATTGAACCTAAACCAAAGCCTATAGACTGAATTAGGAGAGCAGAGGTTTAATCCAAGACCAGGATATCGAAGCCCAATGCCAAGCAAAGCCCTAGACTACAAGTGAAGAAATTGGGTTCAACTAAGCCCTTAACCCAACATGAGGTGGAGCCTTAACCCGACACAAGATGGGACCCTATTAGGATAGTGGGCTTAGTCAGCCCAACATAGGTTGTCAACCAAAAAGGAGAAGTTCCCGTGATTTAAGGTTTATGGATATCCTACCCTAAGGCGAGAGGATTGGGCCAAGACCCATCGGTGGATAAGATCACATCTTCATGACAAGAGGTGTACACGTTAGGCCTCACTCAAGGTAATGGGCCAAACCTAACGAGTCCAAACAAGTTGGATCTTATTGTATGACAAAACCACAGATTGGGCTTAATTCAAGGCCCACAACCAATGGAAGAGCCTACAACTTGACCATGCACTTACACACCAACACTAGGCTCTATTCGAAGGTCTCGACCAATTGGGCTTAATTCAAAGCCCTTCCCTATTTATTCTAAAGGTCCATTCCATCATAGGGCCCAGAAACACAGCCTATAAGTCAATTTTCCTAAGGTGAAAAAGAGTGGGCCCAACATAGAACCCCAAGCAATCTAACAAGCACACGCAGTCACACAAGACAGGGTGGACCTATGGGAAATTTCTAAGCTCTCTAGTGTGGCTAAGTGTCTCCTTATAACTCCGGTAAGGCTTGGGGGAGGAAGCTCCCATTGTGCCTCTCAAGATGGGCTATTTAAGGTGGCCTACCTTGGGCGGTTGCTCTCCTTGACGTATCTCATGGTCTGGAGTGGGCCATGGGTACTGGTCCGTGGGGTGGAGGAAACTGGTCGCGGTCACAGCACAGGCCGAGTGGGCCAGGCGCCCGAAACTAGAATCCGCCGGGTTATAGGGCGAAAAAAGTGCAAGTGTGTGCAGGTCAAGCTCATTGAATTGGGTCTTTGTTTGGAAATAGCCATGGACACATTGGAGTCTACCTCTATGATGCTCATGATCCTATTGACACGAATGGCAAACGCGGCAAGAGCTTTGGTCTCGACTTGACTCTTTATGAGGGGGCTCCTTTTGATGGGCTAGCCTACCTCGATAGTAGTACTGCGAAAACGGAGATTGCTCGAGCCATTAAGGGGGGAGAGGAGTTAGGCGACTGATAACTAGGGCTTTGAGGAGTCATGGAAGGCGTACCGAATGGACTAAGGGCTGCATCCGAGACAGAAGGAAAGCGACATTCTTTAAAGGCGGGGATGTATAAACTGAAGGACCACAATGGGCATTCCCAACTCAAAGGGGACACGACCATAACCGGACGAACGAATAATAGAACGTCATAAAAGACGGAGGGAATGTCTCAAAGAGATTACTTTCGGCGCTTTCAACAAATAAAGCAAACGATTACCACAGGAAAATTCCTTAATCCTTAAAAGGGGGTGTTCTATTACCGAACTAATGAATTGGCAAGACACTAGCCGGAAACCCATACTCTCGGCATACGGAATAAAAGACGTACGTAATTCCCTAATTTTCATACAACAATCTTTTAGAGTCGACCCTTCACAGGGTCTCCCGTATAGGGATAGGGCCATTCGGAAAAAACAACATGTTTATCGGGTCTTCGCCCTCCATTCCTTGAGCCTTTGTCTCGCCCTCGGGAAATGCAAAGATCGGTTAACTTCGCATCGTGCCCATCAGCTCGTCTTTCGGTAAGACCTTCCAAGGAGAAACGCGTAAGACTTTTTAGGCATTTCAAGTTGCTTCTCTCTCCTCTTTCCATACGGCGGGTATACCTGGGAAATGGACCTACACGTTGACCGGTAGAAATCCCTCTTCAAGGCGGGACGCTTCCCAACCTCAGGTAAAGTATCTCCGGGACGCCATGACGACTGAGCCAACTGGAGAAAGCGTATGTCTAGAAACCTGTCTTTCAACGAGTTCACCTGCTTGCGCCCTAAAACTTACCTGCTGTCATAAAACGCTTGGAAGGCCGCCCAGCTCACCCCACAAAGACAATCCAACCAAAGGCTCTGCCATTACACGACATTCATATTCGAGGAAGGCATGCCACACGTCGGAGAAGACGACTTCGAAGAAGGAGTTTATACCAGATTACGCTTCGGACCCTTGGAGTTTGAGCTTTACGGTACCTCTCTTTTTGGCTGGGCCTTGGTGGGTTATAGTTAGCATGCTAGCCGGGTTGACCCTCTACCTGCTCGAAGGCTTATATCCCTTTTCTCTGTATGCTTAACTACGACCCTTTGTTCTACCCAGTGGCCAGTATTGTGTACCGACTGCTTCGCCTTTTGACTTTGACCAGTCGTGCCGAACGACACCTTTGGGACGCCAGTCGGCTTAGAAACCTGGAAAAGATGTGCTCTATATTCTTAGCCGCTGTCTTTTACCTTGGAAAACATGGAATCATGTTCCTTCGTTAGACCTATCCTATTTCTCCTACTGATTTCCTTAACATGAACAGGGACATCTTTTTAGCCTGTCCCCGGATCGAAGTAGGAAGACTGGCACTGCATCATCCCGGTCGAGTCCCTGGACGCTCAGAATCTCTTGCTTTTCTATGGAAGACTAGCATCCAATCTTGAACAGAGGGCTCCCTTAAAGCTACTTCGTATGAACTGTCTGGTCCACTAAGGACACCAGTGGAAAGAGAGCATATACTCTTTCATATCTCGCAGATCCAGATTCTTCGACCTATCAGCAGTAGCAGATCCTGTTCCCACTCGAGATGCGGATCCTCCAGATCTCTAAGATAGAGTTGATCCCACGGACGCAGAGGCCGATTAACTAAGAAAATTACCCAGTTAAAGAACCGCCCCATCAGTTGAAACTCTTTATCCAGTCGATGAAAATCCCGAACCCTAGTTCACAAGCCTGTTCCATAGCTAGCCCGGGTTGAACCATACTCCGTGGAAGCACACGTTTTGGGACAGACAAATCGATCAGGTCGAATAATCCGTTCCCGTTCACTTTACTAGTAAGGGGAGCGCGGAGACGCGAGCAGGCAACAAAGGCACGTGGATTCTTCCATTCTATGTGCGACCTATTTGCTGCCAGAAAAGTCTTATTGCAGGGTATTCTCCAACAGTAAAGAGCATATTCAATTGCACTAACTGCGGTGGGAATGCCGTTGCTTCTGATCTCTCTGCTCTTGCTAGCAATGACGACTCCTTTAGACCGGGTACACCGGAAATAGTAACAAAAAGGCATTCTGTTGAAAGTTTTCAGCAGTAGTGTTGTTTTCTATTGGAGCTTCCCTTTTTCCTTTTATCGAGCATAATGATTCGAATCGGGCTTGATGCCATCTTCTTCAGTCAGTCTTAGGGCAAAGAGTTCTTCCGCCCCGCCCACAGCGGTAATGCCGATAGCTCTTATTATATTACCAGAATTGCTTTAGGGATTGGATTCTTCTTCCTTTATCTTCTCTTCGAGGCGAGGCATATTCATATTATCGATATGCCACTAGCTCAGGAAAGACAGACACGCACACCTCCTTTAATTGCCATTACCTGCCTTTCTATTTTGGCTACCATGCCCGTCGAGCTCGCCCGGGGGAGACTGGTTTGGTTGATCTGGTCTTTCCTTTTTATTTCATAACCTTCTGTCTTCCCTCTCACAGCGCATTCTTGTCCCCTTCTTACACTATTGATTCTATTCCTTCAAACCTTCAATGTGAACAAAATCGGATTGATGGACAGAATCCTTTCGACATGGTCTTCTCTCTCTTTCTCTCTGCTTTTCCTATTGCTATAGGGATCCCTTTCATATTCATATTCAATAAATAGATTGCCTCTATCAATTTATCCCACTCTACTTCAAAGGGCGGGGAGGCAGGAATGGAAAGAGGGCTAGCTTGGTAGCTCGTAAGGCTCATAACCTTGAGGTCACGGGTTCAAATAAAGGAGCCGAAAAAGCCTATTCTCTAACAGCGGATTCTTGCTAACAGAAAGAGAACCGCCTATTCTATCAAGCAGTCGATTCAATAACAGACGATTTGCTGCAAAGAGACGATTCGGTGCGCATTTCATTTCATGCTACTCCACGGTGGCTAGCTTTCCTAAGAAAGTTTTTATGCTTCTAATTGACGCTTCATGTTCAGGGAGGTAAGGAACAAAGCTTTCAACGGGGAAAGGGATTGACTTTCTATTACGGTTTTTCCTGTTGCCCTGGTTCTTGACTTTTATGGCAGCTGCAAAGAAAAAAGAAAGGAGACCGAGATGGGCACACTCACTTCAGGTACGCAGTAACTTTCTCGGGACAATGGGAAATTAGTCTCATAGTTGCCTGTTCAGATTCCCGATTATTAGTAAGGCAAGCGGTAAACGTTCTATGCTAAGGCCGATTTCGCTACTTCAATTCCAGAGTATAGGCTACTCAATGAGAAGGAGACCTGCATAACCTTTTAATTGCCATTACAGCTATAGCTACTGTAACAGAAGTGGAAAGGATAAAAGAAAGATACCCGGGCATGAGAAAGTAAGACTGGGAAACAGACGTATAAATAGAACAGCCAGATAGCGGGAAGAAAAGAGAAGCTCCAATGGACATTATTCTAATAATACGCGGGCTTTCCTGCTTGAGAAGCAGGGGGACTTCCATGCCCTTTATAGCTGTCAACGACCGGCGCTTTGCGCCTTAAGACCGAAGGTATCCGTAAAGAGACCAGTACCGAGGCCCCTGTCCTTGAAAGGGGACTGAGGGAACTCCAAAGACCTAAGGGTCCAAGGACCCGCAGGGTCGAGCTAACAACGGGCCCAAAGGTCGATCCAAGGACTCCAGACCCTCGGAACAGGCAAAGCCAAACTCTTTATTCTCACACTGAATATTACGTTACGATGCTACCTGGCTCTTAGAAAGAGAGTAAACCAATGCCCCTTGAGCCAGGTGAGGATATTCCGACAAGAGAGTCACCTGCCCTTGCCAACTCTTTAAGGTCAACCAATGCCTTAGCCCTGCCTTCAAGTCAAGCTTTAGCCGATAAAGCCTAATCAAGAGCAGCCCAACTCAATAGATAGCAGTGGAGTCGCTACCCCTTTCCTTTTCAAGCGCTGATTCAATAGCAGTCTTCCAATTAGACTGAATAACTCGTAGTGTGGTTAAGCCGGGTCCAGGGTAAGAAATTGTTACATCTCCGGATATCAGGCAGAGCCTCTACGCCTTCTTCCTTTGCTACAGCTACTGGGTATTCATTCAAAAAGAATGCATTGACCTTTATCCCCAGGCTCTCTCAAGCAAGAACCAGTCATGACCTGGGAGGAGAACTTGAATCTAGTTAGGGTGGGTGTCCTCTTAAAGTAAGGAAGTACAGTATCCGTCTTATAAGACCGAGTGCCAGAAGGCAAATGAGCTAACCGTAGCCCTCGTCTCGTAAGGCCAAGAGTTCTGCCATTCCTATACCCCGCGAATTCCCCTTCTCTTGACTTGCTCCGAAAACAACGTTCTATTTACATGTGTTAAGCCTATAGCTAGCGTTCCTTCCTTCGTTTGCTGAAAAGACACTCCTTCTCTTTGTTCAATCTTAAATTGGACTACATTGTGACTACACACTGAGAGAGCTGTTTGATTAGGATTTCGTTTCATTCCTCTCCTTTCGTCGAGTTACTTCCTTCATGAAGGACTTGTAAGCTAATCCATTCAATCCTACTCTAACTACAAGGATAGTCTAACAGCAGAACGTAAACTGTCCTATGTAACAACGAGAAGGAGGAGAAGGAGTGTCTTTTCAACCACGTCTAAGTGTGTGAAAGGAAGGCCGGGCCTGATCGAGTGTATTTGGCTGCATGTGTCCAATTTCTACGCATTGACTGATTATTTGAGGTAGCGAGAGGAAGATGAACAATGTAGCTATAGCTGCTCACCCTTCCTTCGAAGCTGTTAAGCCCACTCCGCCAGTTAGGAGTGTATCATACTTGAGTTCTGATCCGTGCTGATCTTACAATCACCGACTCGAAGTCTAGTTTTGTGGCAGTGTGAAAGCTAGAATGTAGATCTCCTGTTGGACTTATCAACGAACGTTCATGTTAGAATTCCATGGTTGGAGTCATAATGCATGTTCCGAATCGTCTTCCAGCAAGAGCTATACTACTCCCTCCCGAATCTATTCTTCCGCCCAGTAACCTATGTCCATAGGGCGTAGCCTTAACCATCCGTATGTTAAAATGACAATCAGTCTAGGGTCGTGGCAGGGAAAATAAGAGTGTTGATCCTTTTTGTTGGGATTCTCAGTGAACGGTCACATGTTAACTTATAGTGAGGAGGTACAATGACTGTTCTTAAAATCTCCCCCCGATCTTGTTCTTCAACATTTCCCTCCCGACCCTCAGCTTCTGCAACCTTATGTGCCACGAGATTCTCACGCGCTCGGGCTCGAATGTCTTGCACCAGGCTCCGGACTAAAGCGAACTAAAGCGAGTCGACTCTCTTGATCTCTGGCACTATAGACAGACCTAGCCCTTCTTTGGAGGAAAAGAGAATTGAACCTATAAGAATGAGTCTGGACTGAAAGACCTTCCCACCTCCTTGGAATATTAAGTTTTTTCCTCTGTTGTTGAATCTCTTTTATCCTAAACTCTCTTCAAGCAAGAAAAAGGATGCAAGCAAGGAAGGGGGAAAGTCTTGTTTGACCACAGATCCGCCTTATCGAAGATCTAAGACTGATGCAATTAAGGCATAGGCTGTTATCGAATCTAGCTATTTCTTTCTTATCGGAACTGCCATAGTTGATGCATCGAATGCTAGTGCAATAAGACTTGATGAAGGCTTGTGAGGGAGCTGTTTGCGGGAAGGGCTTGTTTGCGACTAGCAGTATAGGTTGTGCACAGTTATCATCTTTAATTAAGCATGGACAAGGGCATTATTGGCTACAGGAAGCATCCGAGTGAGATTTCAACCATTTAATTGATACCGAGAAGGAGCTGCTATTGAATCAGCAGTGAGGGAATGGTCTCTTGCAAGAAGAAGGGGTTCAAAGGCTATCTCCGAGTGAGGAAGTGAATCAGAGAGCAGCACAGAATAGGCATAGGCTGCGTGACCCTTATGAAAAAAGGAATTTATGGAGCTAGAATTGAATTAGACTTTGCAGAGTTCTAGTGAGGGCGAGGAATGCGGTATCTAAATAGTCAAAAGAAGCCGTCAACCACTAGTAAAATAGTATCTTGGTTCATGGCATGTCACAACGACTCTATCGGCTTCCCCGGCACTCGGCGTATTTCTTTGATCAACACCGGTTCCGTCACTCGTATCTGGTTGAACCAGTACTTCCTTTCC
>BNST01002973.1:12500-17786 GCA_019650275.1 Xylocarpus granatum
GCAGCGAGCTCCGCAACAAAAGCGAAGCGAGCCGCGCTAGTAGTAGTAGCGCGCATCCGTTTTTCAGCTGGCTTCCCTAAAATAGAATATTTTGAAGTTGGTAAAGACCCACCCCTTGTTTCAGTCAGAATGAGTCCCCGGGACCCCGGGACATTGGCTTCCGCCAACAGTGGACTATTAAGGATCGCATCCCGCGCATATTCTACATTATAGCCTGCAACTGATTCAGCTTCCGCTTCTGGGAGATCAAACGGAGCTCGATTAGTTTCTGCTAGACAAGAAATAAAGAACATAACCAATACAGGGAACAAGGGAATACCAAACCATATCTGCTTTTGCGCCATGACAATCTCACTCAAATTACAAGAACCTACACATATTAGTACAGTATACCGGGGTCCCCGGCCAGAACCACACGTGCAAGTTTCCCTGCATGTGGCTCGTCCGTGCTTTCCGAGGCGCTGCCTGTGACTCAGCATGAGAGAAGGGGGCGGAACTGCACACTTTTGTGTTCAGAGCATTGTCCGAGTGAGTAGGCAGCGCCTACCAAGCAAAGCTTTCTTGAAGAGAGTTCCTTTTCGGCGCCCGCCTTTTATTTAGATGTTGGGGCAAGGCAAGCCCCAGGAAAGTATAGGTTGGCTCCCAGCTCCATCTCGGCCGGCATCCTGCTCTCGAGGGAGTGGAGTCCTGGAGCGAACTACTCATTGCTGTGTAGCCCCAACCCAAGGAAATTTGGTGAGGAGCATTGTTTTGAGGGAGGTAAAGCGTGGTTGACAAGCCACTTCGAGGAGGCGACTGGACTGGAGTGCTTTTATCAAATTATGCATGTGGGCTGAGCCATTTACATCCCAAGTGGTGGCCCGATTCGGCCTGGCCTGGTCGGGAAGAGATTCACATAGAGACTACTGCTATCCGGGAATATCTTTCTATGTTAGGTTAGCTAGCGGGGGCGGGCTTTCCTATGGTAGTCCCGCTGCGGCCTCTGACCGTCCGTCTCGTCTCATCTTGATTTGGCTATACTTGTATGTAGCCAGCCATGTTAGCTTCACATGAGAGCCTTTAGAAAAAGGCTAAAAAGGCACCCATCAGTCAGCTCGGCCCCTCCTCAGCTTTGCCGCCTATTAAGAGAATAGGTCCCGTTCAAGCGGCCTATACTAAAAGCTGCCACGCACAACCCAATAGCAATAGGAACGATTTCAGCGCCCCTCTCTAGATAAGAAGCAAAACGTGCCATCACCTACAGCCCTTTCCTCTGCCGGGGACTTCCATAAAATGAAAACGGGCGGCATCGTTGTATGCTCGACATTTGTTGCCCTGGTTTATATCCCGGAGTACTCCTATGGCCGATCTGTCACCCAACCTACTTAAGGCTTGGCCCCGTCCCGTTTGGAGAATGACCCTTATGGCACGGCTTAGTCAGTTATTCTCGCAGTTCAGATAAGATTCGGACCGCCACTTCTCTGAAAGCATGGTTCTTGCCTCCCTCTCTCCTCCCTCCTTAGAGCTCGTCCATTCGTTGGGTGATCCCTTGCTCTCACGTTCGAGTGTTTGCTCGTCGTTTAGGCCGGTGAGTGAGATTTCTGCTCATTGCAGTCACCTCCGGGGTTCTTCGCACCTGGATAGTACCAGGACCCTTGTGCCCCGGCCCTTGATCAGAAAAAGCTTTCTGCCCGAAGTCCACCCTATGACCCACAACTCAAAATGAGCCTTGCGACAAGACGCGGACATTCCCCATGCTGCGGTTCCCTCCAGTCCGTTCCCGGGTTGGGTTAGGGGAACATCCGAGCGATTGCTTTCGCGGATCCAAACGCGCTCACAAGGCGCACAATAAGAATAAGACCAATAGAGACTTCATAAGAGACCATTTGAGCTGCAGATCGTAATGCTCCTAGAAAGGCATATTTCGAATATAGAGGAGTGAAAGTTCCCAACAATCAACGAGTTGATCATACCCTTCTATGAACCGTACGAGCACGTCCTCTGTCACCCCCCCCACCGCGCTTACGGCTCTATACCCCAACCCAACTTGCCCTGGCCCCCGGTCTTCCCTTTCTATTCCTCGGTAAGCGGACCGTGGGAGCATGGGGGACGGTATCTGCTTTTGACTGATAGAATCAGAAAACTACAAAGAAGAAGAAAAGGGTGATTGTCAGTACTATAGTCCCTATTCTTCTATACCAAGAATTTTTTTTATATAGATATAGTCAGAGTCAGGATCTCTTTTTCTGAGATCTTCCTGAACTTTATTCAAAAAGTGGATTTCGGCGAGGTCCCTTTTCTCTAGGCTCCACCCTTGGTGGGTGTCGTCCAGCTCGTCTCGCCTCTCCGCAAAGAAGTCTAAAAAGGCTTCTTGCGGATTATAGATATAGTAGGCTTTTTCGGAGAAGGCAGGGTTCGCAGAAAGCACTTCCTCAAAACGAGAATAACATGAGCGTTTCAGCTCCCGGATCTGGAGATCTCGTTTCTCAAAATCGAGGATCCGGTTGTATTCTTTTTGAGTGGATGCGCTTTTGAGATTTTCTTCCATTTCGTGAAAGAAAGCGAAAGACGTTTTCCCCATAAGAAAAGGCGACTCCTCGTTAGCCTTCCCGAAAGATAGAACTCTTTGGTGCAATGAGGTTTCTTGGCTTAGATTCCGTTGCACCTGCCCCTGCTCGTCCGGCCACGGCTCTAAAAAAACCTGCAGCTCGAAGGAACTTTCTGAAGATGAGGATACAACAGAGTCATCCGCCATGTGTAGAACAAGGAGTCCGATGACACAAGGACAGATAGAGATTTTGATAAGTTGCCCTAAAATTAGAATTAGGGTGTATAGAATTATATATAGAAGGATATGTATCCTTCTATAATGAATAGAATTATTCTTGGATAACTTGATCCACCTTCTAAAAAGAAAAGTGGAGACTAGGAGTCCTAGGGAAACGATTCCAATGTCAATGGCCTTTCCTTCAGTTCCTAAAAAACGTCCGAAAAAAGCGGAAAGGGGCCAACTGGCGAGCAGGGGAAAGAACCTGATTAGGATGCTTACTAGGAATGCGTAACTGCTCTTCCATCTCTCACTAAACCAACTTGAATCTTTTCTACGATTCAGATCCATTCTTACCGAAATCGGATTTCCTATTCGTGCCATATGCGCTTAGACTTGACTTTTTCCCCCTTTTTTCTTCCCGGTCCAATATTTCTTCTCGAGAGTCTTCGTTTCCGTGTAAAAGCAAACTCTCCAAATTGTTGACCACGATTTCTAGCGCTTTTCAAAAACCATTTGCTTGCAACGCCTTGAGTGGACAGGTCAGACAGTACGCTCACTAGATCCTTCATACTATTACTAAAGTACACTGAACACTCACCCAATCTTGAAAAGTGGAGTAGAATCAATCAACTGGCATACCTTTGGGCATACCTTGAATCTAGCCTGCAATCCTTTCTATCTTCTCTTAGGAAATTGATAGAAGTAGAAGAAGGGATTCCTGATTTAATTAAAAGTGGTACTTTTGATTGCAAACCAGGAACTTCTTCTCTGACATCAACTTTTCTTCGGTGCGTGCTTTCTCAATCCAATCTGTCACTTGAAGAGCGGCAAAGAGATTATACTACGCTATTTATTAGAAGTGGCTACTTTAGTTAATGTGAAAACTACGTGGATAGGATAGACCAGCAGACCTTTCATACGCAATTCCTCGATTCATTTACGTGCAAGAGAAAGCGATCCACAAGAGAGTTCGTTCATCTAACACTTACCCACTATCGGCTTCAAGCAACTATAGATGTAGACTGAGAACCGGTTGAGTCACATCCAGGGTTACCGGGGGTGGAATCGCTTTGATTGACCGCAGGGACATCTCATATCATAGAAGTCAACCTAGAAGTTTTCCCTTTCAAACTTGACTAGAATCCAGGGGGGTCGGCCCGGCCTGTGATCGTAGCCCTCTTTCCATTCCTGCCCCAACATCAGATGTCGATCCTTCTAAAGCCGAGTTAGAGCTATCACTTGGGATCTCCAGAGATGCAATTGGGAGCTTACTTCTCAGTGAATGAATCAGCCGGAAGCCCATGCAAAGGCTATTTGCCGGTAGTTGAAAGAAACCTTTTCTTGGTCTTGCCATTCCCTAAAGATCTACTAAAGAGTAGACTGAACTTTACCTATTATCTAACCAAGTTATCTAACCGAGATCTAACCGAGTGTAGAGCGTGGAACGCCCCTTTCCTGTCTGGTAAAGAGGGCGGTGGGTAGGCTTGGAAGGAAAGTCAAAGTAAGAGTGGGGGGCTTATATAACCCACCACGGTTAGGGCTGGAGTTGTCACCCCCAGGCAAGAATAGGAGGTCCTACACTCGCTCACAACCGCTTCTTTAGTTGATATTGTTGGTTAGGCCCCGTAGACCTCGATCCAAAGAGAAAGAGGAAAGACAATGCCCATCATTCGGGGATGTCAGTCAGGCCATTCCAGGAGACAGCAAGCGGACTGGGACCGAAGCTCGCTATGCCGCTTTTTTGTTTAGAATGCACGGGAAAGTAGAAAGGGAAAGCCGTTTAACCGCCTGGGTTATGTTTCGGGTAGAGCTTGACTCTCCTCCGATGGCTTGGCTCGGACAATGTAAGATGGTTCAGTCTCATTCGTGAAGATGGCAACGCAGGAGGCGTAATAGCATCTCTTTTAGAAATTCAAAAGTAATTGACTGACCTTTGGCACTAGTTCTATTTAGAAGTACTTGGGATATATGTCAAAGGGAAAAAGGAAGGCAATTTATTTCTGGTCGCCCTTTGCTAAGCTAATGTTAAAGTATAACCTGTTGAAGCTCAAAGCTTACAATTCCCCACTCACTAACGCTCACAAGGAACGAATCAAACCTGCAACTTAAACGAAGGCTTCCCCAATGACACCAGCTCTCTTTCCCGTTGTTGGGAGCATTCTGGTTGTATACTGACAATAAAAATTCCAGAGAGAATAGGTGTATACGCGCCTTAAAATAAAATAAAAGACTTTCGGGATTTTATAATTAATTAAGCTTTGAGCTCGATCGAGCCTTTGAATTCTAACTAGAAGGTAAGGCCAAAGCCTTCTCAAGGTCCTTCCTACACTAGAAATAAAAGCTGTCGCTAGAATTACTAGTGCACTCTATTCAGCTCGTACCTTCCCACTCTGACATATGTTGAATTAGAGATCTATTACCGACAACAAACCAAGTGAAGCAGATTATCGTCCTCCAACTAAAGCTTCAAGATCGGGCAGCTCTCACTTTAAGCCTTGCCCGCTGCTTTTATATGTATGGAATATAGGTAGGCACTA
>BNST01002975.1:0-132500 GCA_019650275.1 Xylocarpus granatum
GCGAATTTGAGAAGCACATGGAAAAGCTTAGGTTAGTTCACAACGATGCTGCAAATTATTTGGAAAATGATGTCGGTTTTCATCGTTGGGCAAGGTGTCATTTTCCCACTAGGCGATACGACATAATGACCACAAACATTGCCGAGAGCCTGAACGCATTGTTGAAGGATGCACGGACCCTTCCCATAATGGCCTTAGCTGATTGGATACGTTCTGTGTTGCAGCGATGGTTTTATGAGAGGAGAGAAGAAGCAGCTAAACACGCAGGACAACACATTAACTGATGCGGCCTCTGCAAAAGTTAGAATGGAAGAATCACTATCTCTAACTATGTGTGTTTATCCAGTTTCGCGTTACGAGTTTGAAGTTAGAGATCGAGGAGAAACTGCAATAGTAGATCTCAGTTCGAGAACATGTCAGTGCAGGCGTTTCAACTTACAACAGATACCATGTGCCCACGCAATGGCTGCAATTAGATTCGTCAGAGGCAGGTATGGAGAATTTTGCTCCAATTATTATCAGAATGGAACTCTATTAGCTGCGTATGCCGCCGAGATTCACCCTGTGGGTGATCCGACGTTTTGGCAAGTCCCCAGCTACATTCGAGCAACCAATGTCAAACCACCAGTTGGTCGTCTTCCATCTGGTCGACCTAGGAATACACGCATCCCATCTTCCGGCGAAGAAGGTGTCATTCGTAGGTGTTCGCGCTGTAAGCAACAGGGACACAACCGCAGTACATGTAGAAACCCCTTGAATGTAACGGACACGTAAGAATTTTATGTATTTCATTTTGTGTAGTTTGTAATTATGACTTACGCAATAGTGATTTTAATTGTACACCATGTTTTATTATATGTTCATTGAATAACTTATTGTTCGTGGATCGCCTATTAAGATGTCAGTGACCACGCGATGATATTCGGCGTCAGTAATATAATCAACCGGTATATTGACAACACCATGACAAAACATCAAACACTAGCCCACACAACGCTACAAACATAAACAAAAAAGCACCAACAGCGTACCGCTTTCATGAACAACATCACATCCATATGCTCAACAAACACAACTCCAAACACAACAACACCAACACTACACCAGCTTCAACATACAGCATTGGCAACAAAACAAAACATTGACTTCACCTCCTCCATAACAACATCACGCCCAAAATCATCACAACACCCCAAACACAACTCCAAACACAACAACACCAACACTACACCAGCTTCAACATACAGCATTGCCAACAAAACAAAACATTGACTTCACCTCCTCCATCACAACATCACCCCCAAAATCATCACAACACCCCAAACACAACTCCAAAACACAACAACACCAACACAAAGCAATCGTCACAATATGTCAACACAAAGCAATTATCTAATCAATAACTCAAAACAGCATCAACACAATACATTGATATGATCATTAAATGTACATCTACATCATTGTATTCGACCAACAAAAAGATCTAACGCAATTTTAATCCTAAAGAATTGGCCATGATCAGCTGTGAAATCCCAAGGCCGCTCTAACATAATATATTCTATATATTTACAAACAAAAACCCCACAATCCCCGCTATTTACATTTTGAGTCGGAGTACCTTCTTGCCGATGGCACTGGAACGGCAGTCTTTCGTGTTTGTGCAGTCAGGTCGATCATCCCAAAATCCTAAACTGCGCAGTGCCTGCGTGAGAAGCAACTAATGGGCTTCATCGCATCATTGATCTCGCGGCTGGAATGTCCTTTGGGGGAGGAATCATAGATCGTGATGCTATGCCTCACCAAGTCCACCAACAATGCGACCCAGTGATCCCCACAGATAAGTGCAGGCAGTAGGACGTAATCGACAGTCCTCCACGGCTTGTATATCCCCAACCGATCACCTCGAATGTGCATGTCAATGTCGGAGTAGTCGGTGGTTCTTGGGACCTGCGTCGCCATTTGTAAAGCAAATGGGCTCTGAAAATTGAAAATAGATGATTAGAAATCGCAGAACAACAATTATTTTGACATCATTAAAATAAATCATAGGCAAGTATGGAAATCTATACGTACATATAGGTGGGCATGGGCGATGGTAACATTCTGGCGAATACTATGAGGACACGCCAGTTGTCGATGGGCCAGCAAGTAGCAATACTCATCAATGTGCTGCATTAATAAAACAACGAAGGTTAGATTTCACATTCGTATACTACCAAGTAATGGCCAAGTGGGTGGGTGCATGACTTACAGTATCTTCTAATTGTGCATCTGCGTCTGAAATACCACGAAGCCACCTCGGCGTGATAGTGACAGCCCGCGTCTCAATGGCTGCGTCTGGTTCCTCCAACCAATTAAGGTACGCGGCATAAACATTGTCCTCATAAGGGGCGATAGGGTTTATCACAGTTTCTGGCGGATACTGTGGTAGCTCCCTGTTGGGTCTGATCGTGCGCGCCCTCTTATCTAGGGTTAGTGTATGGGCTTCTTTCCTGCGGGCCACGCCTTAAAGCCTGCCGAACCGGCTACAACCAGCATCACCCTTACGCTCTGATTTTGAGACAATGATGTCACCTTCAGGTGGTATGCTGGATGATGGTCCTGATGGTCCCGCTTCAAAACCTGTGGTACGCTAAGGTAAAATGTCCTTTAAAACACAAAACGTAGGGCCGTAATGAGTTGCAGTATACAATATAATACAGTTATAGTAACAAAACATAAAGAACAGTACATATGATAGAATAAGTTAACTAACCTGTGGTTGTTGACGGCCGCTCAATGCCATCCATGCCTGTAGGTCTGCTGATAGCTGATCGACCCGACCCACAACTTCGCGTTCTATTCGCTGCATGTCATCGCGGATGCCCCGCTCTATCCTCTCAACATCGTCTCGTATGTACATGATGTCCTGTCGCATGTAGTGGACCTCTGAATCTAAGGGAGTTGAATCGATCTTCAACAAATCTCCTAAACTCCTCGTCAATGTATGCTGGTCCAGGTGAATGATGATGTGAGAAACTGGCCGAGTGATGTGACATGACTGGGGAATGATGATGCGATGCAGGCGTGGAATGATGTGAGGCAGCTGCTGAATGATGTGAGGCTGCTGGCGAATGATGAGACCTCGCGGGAGACTGATGCTGTAACTGAGAAAAAACATATATGTTAGACAAATACATAACACTTATTATCAATATGTAAACATAACTATAAATCATACCTGAACATAACTCGATGTCGTTAAGATGCTACCCCTCGTACGCACCTCGTGGTTGAATAATCTCCATCAATTCAACCACGTGAGGCAGTTCCATCTCTACACCGTCAGGCTGTAGGGCAGGAACAACCTGAAGTGGCTCCGCTGCAAACAAATACTGCTGCAACATCGCCTGGGTCAAATTTCGCTTCATGTTCTTCCAGCGGATGATACGTGGGACGCCATCGCGTACGATAGTAGCGAACCTATTCTGCAGGCTAGGAATACTCTCGTAAATCCACACCTGCATGGCATAAATTATAGCATTACAACACGAAACACACTCAAAACAATTACATTTAGTTTGTTAGAAATACCTGAAATGCAATTGCCATCCCGGTGATGTTATACTTGCCCTTAAATTGCCACCCACTAGCTTCCAACCGTGCTGCAGTGCTCTTGTATTTGCCGTGCTGGCTGGCAACGGATCGGCGCAAAGACTGCATGATGAAGAGATGGGCGGCAGATCCCCATGGGTATCTATTAAATTCCTCTAAATCCTCTAAAATATCTAATACCCAAAAATCGGCATGTGATCTACCGTCCCTACCAAATAAAAACCTCTCAACCAAATAAAAGAGGGATAATCTAACTACATCTACATCCGAAAGAGAAGAAAAATCTAAAACATCAAATACTAAATCTAGATCGTCTAGGGTGATCACGTCTCTATCCCCAAATATCATATCCCTAAGACGAGAACTATCCTCCAAATGTAAAGTAGGAAAATGCCCACACCTAAGTCCGGTTATCAACCCAAACTCAACCCGTGAAAACCAGACCATCTGGCTACCAACTAAAAACCACATCTCGTTTGGGTCACCACCTACATCTATCTCATACAACATCATGTAATGAATTAAGATAGGTGAATGATGTAAACTACCTATGTCTAACAAATGGCCTAAACAAGTTTGCCTAAACATACCTAATTGCGTCTCACTTAATTTACCCCGTATTTGGTCTAGCACTGCAAATCTCGCCAGACAACACGTCTCTGCGTGAAAGTGCTCATCTATCGAAATCTTCAAGCGAGGTTGAGTTGCCATTTCTACCTGCACAGATTCAATAAATAGTAATTAGTTAAAAATAAATAATAAATTATAAAAACAAATAATAAAATATCTAAATAACTAATAAAATATCTAAATAACTAATAAAATATAAAAAATAAAATAAATAATCAAAAAAATTATTAAAAAAACCTCTAGGTGCGATGGGGTACACGCGCCCAGACAGGGCCAAACGGGCTCTGGGACCGCAGTAACCCAAGACCCAAAACGGGCCCTGGGTCCGCGGGAACCCAGGGCCCAAAAACCCTCTGGGCGCGTGGGGTACACGCGCCCAGACAGGGCCAAACGGGCCCTGGGTCCGCGGCAATCCAAGACCCAAAGCGGACCTTGGGTCCGTGGGAACCCAGGGCCCAAAAAATTCTAGGCGCGTGTGTTTCACGTGCCCAGTCGTCTTATTCACACTGGGCACGTGTATCTCACGCCCCCAGACTCCTTATTCACTCTGGGCGCATGGGGTACACACGCCCAGATTTCGCACTTCAACCTTCGTCTTCCTCCTCCGTTTTCTGCGTTTTCTCACCCAAAACACCAAGATTGACCTATTTGCTACAATTTACCTTATCTACATGCCTACTTCTCTACCATTTTGTCAACATTTGATCAACAACGAAGAAATAAACTACCACAGCAAGTTTAATTTACTGCTTTAATTATGGAAATTAATGCCAAAATTTGGGAAATTACTTGTAAACACACAAAGATGGCAAAAATTCTGTCCAATGTAAGTCATACTAACCTTTTTTTTGGTTGTTGTTGTAGTATTTGTACTGTCAAAGATGAAACTAGGGAGTGACCAGCAACGCAATGTAAAGGAAATGAGAAGAAAATGAATGACGTTTGTTTTTAGGGTTTGTGTTTTAGGGATTGAGGGCAAAATCGTCCAAAGTGGTTAGTTTGGTAAGAATAAATTAGGGTTGGTTATAAATGTAAAGAGGGGTAAAAATAAGGTTATTTTCGAAAATTTCCTTTCATAAAAACTGTAGAAAATATTAATGATCAATTAGCAAATTTATCATTAGGACCTAAACCAGTAGTAGGAAAATCAACAGGTAAAATGTTAGTTTGGAAAAAGTGGGAATAAAAATGTCCTTACGAAGAAGTAATACGACTACTAGTATAGATAGACAAGGTAATATAACTAGAAATGAAGAAGAAGTAGAATAGTACTAGTACAGAAAGCCATATACTTTGTTAGACAGAATATTAAGAAGACAAGATAGGGAAGGGAAATAATAATGTAAGGTTAGAAGAAATAATAGATTTAGAAAGAAATCTAGAATTATATAATCAAAATCAATTAAGATTATTAAACCCTAGAATATTGTATAATGTAGGAGTAATGGAATTTAGAGCATCTTTAATAAAAGTATCTGCAGAACAACAATAAGTGTAGTAGATGGTCAAACTAAAACTATAGACATAGTAAATAAAGAAACAATAAGAAGGCTAAAATTAGAAGGAAAAAAATTAGTACATTCAGGATTAATAGTAATAGGAGTAAAAGGTTTAACAAGGATTGGAGTAGGAACTAAAGGTATTAATAGTATTATTAGATACTAGTTGGATAAAAAATATGTCTAAAGCAGTATTAGGAACAATAGAAGTAGACATGAATAGTAATACAGGATTATTTTATTATTCGCCTAATATATTAAAATCTATAAATGATTTAGAAAAATTAAAAATAGGAATACAAACAAAAGGGTATGAGGATGTGAAGGAGATAATTTAAATATTACAATAGGATATTTAGGAAGAGCTAGTAATAAATCAGGAAATAGGTATAGAGTAAATACAGATACAATAATAAATGGATTATCAACTAGAGGGATTAGAATGATAAAACCAGAAATAATAGATCCTACAAGATTAGCAGGATTAGGTTGGAACTTAGAAAAATTTGTAGAAATAAATACAAGAAAAACAGTATTAGTACCAGAAAGTAGTTCAATATATGTAGATTTAAATGGTAACTCAAAGTATAAGGTTTGATATTTTATAGAACAAAGAAATGTAGGAACCTCAGAATTAGACAGTGATGAAGAATCTATAGAACAAAATTTACCTACTATAGGAAGAAATTAAAATGTCAATAAATACAGATTTTAATTCACATAGAGAAATAATTAATTGTTTAATTAGAATAACTTTAGATAATAGAATAAATGTAGCAGCATTTAGAAATATGATAATAATTGAAATAGAAAGATTAGAAAGAAGATAGATAATATAGCACAAGGAAATATATTTAGAAATAGGGATAGAAGTAAGATTAACATTATTAAAATTAATTGAAAATTGGTTAAAACATAGTCTTGTAGCATCTAGATTATAAATGGAAGAAAAACAAAAGCTAAAAGAATTATATAGTAAATATCCAGAATATGATTGGACAGTAAATTTCTTAGAAATTCCAGACTTAGATGATTGTAGTTTATTTATAGATATGGTATATGGAGAAAATTATCCTAGAATAAAAAATAAAGAAATAATAGAAGAAGAATAGATTATTAGAAATAATTAGGAAAGGAAAAAATATAGAAGATATATATTACCTTTAGAAGAAATAGAAATTCCTAAATATGATGATTATATAGAAGATAAAATATTAGCAAGTACATCTTCAGGTGTAGTAGATAGTCTAGGAAATATACCCTCAATAGAAGTACAACCAAATAGGACTTTTCCAGGAGCAGATAATCAAAATATTAGAATATGTCCACCAGAAATAAAAGAGTAAAGGATATAGTAGAAAATTTCCTTATGAACAAATAACATTACCCTCAGCTCTTAGCAAATAGTGGAAGTATGTTAGTATTAAGTAGTTATCATCCCTCAATTATGGGAAGAAGTAATAGCTAAATGGGAATCTAGTACATATTACATTTAAGTACATTTAATTTTATAGATAATCAAGAAAAAGTAAACTATGTAGAAAATTTGTTAGGAGAAGTAGCAAAATTATACTTTCAATCATGGAAAAAGGATTATAGTAATGCATATAGAGTATTAGTAGCTAATGCTGATGTAACAGAAAATATAACTAGTCAGATAAGACAAATGATTTTAGGATATGATCAATATAGAGGAAATACGAAATGCAGAATAGAGCTTTACAAGATTTAGAAAGATTACACATAGATAATATGACACAGATAAAAGATTTTAGTAATGAATATCTTAATTTAGCAAGTAAAGACAGGAAGAGCATTTACTGATGATCAACTTAGTAGTAAATACTTTTTAAAACTACCCCCTCCTTTTAATACAATATTAGCAGAAGAATGGAATAAGAAACATGGTACATCATTTCAAATAGGAATAGCACCTAGAATAATATTTACATTTGAATATTTAAAAAATCAGTGTATAGTAAATGAAGTAGCTAAGACAGGTTAAGAGTTATAATTATTGTAAAAATGTATATATACCAGGAATATATAAACAAGATAGGAAAAAGAAATATTTTAGAAAAGCAACTAATTATAGAAAAGGGATACCTAGAAAAAACCATGTTAGTAAATTTAAGAATAAAAAACCACCAATTAAAAAATGTAAATGTTTTATATGTGGACAAATAGGACATTATGCTAGAGAATGTAGAAATAAAAGAGGAGATTTAGAAAGAATGACAGTATATAAAGAATTAGAATTAGAAGATGAATTTGATATAATTAGTATAAATGGTAGTGAAAATAGTAATGATAGTGATGTATTAAGTATATGTGATAATAATGAAGAAATAGAAAATCAAGATAATTTTGAAGAACAATTAAAAATATTAACATTATGAGTTGGATGATAGAAAAACAGTTACCATTAAATTGTAAAGAATGTAGACATAGTTGGGATAATACTTATAGGGAAAAATGCTTTTATTGTAATATGATAATTGTAAAAAATTGTAAAAAATGTAAAAATTGTGAATTAGTATGTTGTCCTATGGATATAGCAAGATTTGGTGAGATAGTAGAATATGGAGATGAAATTAAAAAAGAAGAAAGTAAAATAGATAAGAAAGAAAATGAAGACATAGAATTTCTAAAATTAGAAAATAATTATTTAAAAGAAAAAATAAATAAATTAGAAAAAGAATTATCTGAAATAAAATTAGAAAAAGAATTAGAAATAAGTAGATTAGAACAAAGAATAAATGATTTAGAAAAAGATAAAAATAAGTTAAAACAAATAGATGAAGAAGATGAAGTAGAAATAATAGCTAGTAATACAGTAAGACCTGCAAAGATGGTAAACAATTTATTAAATTGTAAAGTAGCCATAGAAGTAAATAATAAACAATATAATTTAAATGCTATTATAGATACAGGAGCTAGTAAATGTGCTATAGATGATAAAGCCTTACCTATAGAATGTTTTGAAAAATTACCTACAGCAGTAAGAATAGCAGGAGTAAATAGTGTAACACAAAGTTTTTTAAAAGTAAAAACAGGAAGTTATTTAATATTTAAAACCCAAAAATATTTATTACCATTCTGTTATGTATTACCATTACAAATTCATGATAGGACTCAAATAATTATAGGAATAAATTTTATTTATAGTATGCAAGGAGGAATAACTATAGAAAATGGAAAAGTAACATTTTTTAAGAAAACAGAAACAATAGAAACTTCACCTATTAGTAGACCATTAGAAATAAAAATTTTTGAAGAACAAGAAGAATGTGATAAAATAGAGATAGAAGACCAATTAGAAAAGATGTAATATTATATAATTATGGAAATCTAGAATCTAATTATAGAGCTTATTTAGAACCATTAATGAGAAGATTAGAAGATTTATCAGTATTAGGAGAAAATCCTTTAGCATTATGGAAGAAAAATAAGATAACATGTAAATTAGATATAATAAATCCAGATTTAACAATACAAGATAAACCTATAATACCAGATCCTAGAACTAAAATAGAATATGCTAAACATATTGAAGAATTATTAAAAGGAAATTTAATTAGACACTCTAAAAGTAGACATAGAACAGCAGCCTTTATAGTACAAAAACATAGTGAAATAGTTAGAGGAAAAAGTAGAATGGTATTTAATTATAAAAGATTAAATGATAATACTTATAAGGATCAGTATACTTTACCAGGAATAGATTATTTATTATTAAAAATTAAGGATAAAGAAATATATAGTAAGTTTGACTTAAAATCAGGATTTCACCAAATAGCTATGCATCCAGATAGTATAGAATGGACAACATTTACTTCACCCTTAGGACAGTATGAATGGTTAGTAATGCCTTTTGGATTAAAAAATGCTCCTAGTATATTCCAAAGAAAGATGGATAATATATTTAGACACTTAGATGATTTCATAATATGTTACATAGATGATATTTTAATATTTAGTGATAACATAGCACAACATATTCAACATTTAAAAGAATTTTTAATATTTGTGAAAAAAAAGGATTAATATTATCCAAGACCAAATTAAAATTAGGACAACCAAGGATAGAATTTTTAGGATTAGAAATAGGAAAGGAATAATAAAATTACAACCTCATATAATTAAAAAAGTTATAGACTTTAATGAAGATATAAATACTAAAAAGAAATTAGAAAGTTTTTTAGGATTATTAAATTATACTAGAAATTATGTACCAAATTTAGGAAAATTAACAGGTCCTTTTTGTAATAAACTTAAAGTAGGAGGAGAAATTAGATTTAATAATGAAGATAAAAAATTTTTAAAACAAATAAAAATATAATAAGAAATTTACCAGACTTAGAATTACCCCCTAAAAAATAGTTATATAATAATAGAAACAGATGGTAGCTTAGAAGGATGGGGTAGGAATATTAAAATGGAAACCAAACAAAGAAGATCCCCGAAGCCTAGAAAAATTAAGTAGATATACTAGTGGAAAATATAGAACTAAAGTAACTAGCATAGATGCAGAAATACTAGCATGCATAAATACTTTCGAAAAATTTAAGATATTTATATTTGACAAATTAGAATATACTCTTAGATCATATTGTAATGCTATAGTAAAATTTTATAATAAAATAAATTCTAGTAAATTAAGTACAAATAGATGGATAAAATTTATAGATTACTTAAAAATTACTGGTGTAGAATGTAAAATAGAACATGTAAAAGCTAATGAGAATTTTCTTGCAGATAAATTATCTAGAATTATAAAAAATGATTCTATAAATTAGCAATAATTTATACAATAGAAATGTAATTTTTAGAAATTTAGTCTTCATATAGAAAAGTAATCTGCATTAATTGTATGATGGCTTTGTACAAAATTCAGATTTGTTGTGGGTACCAACGTAAGTTAGGAGCCCACTAAGCCCATCAACATATCATTACATTCCCTTAATTCTTTTCATGTATTATTAGAAAAAGTAGACATTGTAGAAAAAATATTTCTTTTAACAAAATTATTTTTTTTATGTAGTAATGGCAGGATCATCCCAAAGCCCAAATGCCTTTTTCTTCGGCCCATTCACCCTAAAAGTCTTTCCTTCTAGAACAAATCTCTCTTTCAGAGCAAAAGCTCATTTAAAACCTGAACAAAAGTGCTTGGTTGATAACCTCTAAAACTCAAACCTAAAGGCTAAACTAGAAGTACTCAATGCTTTATGTTGTTATCTTGATCTTAAAAATCAAGAAGAAAATCCAAAATCTATGCTTTTACCTATTCAGCATATTAATCTCTCACCACAAACTCCTCAGATGCTCCAAAAAAAAATAGAAGAATTAAGTAAAAAAGTGAAAAAATTAGAAAAAGAGCTCAGAGAGAAAAAAGAAAAAGAGAAGGAGATGGTTGTTTATTTTGAAAATGAAGAAAAAACAAAGAAGCAAAAAATGATGACACTTCCATACCTAGGGCCCTATCTAGAAAAGAAAATACTTTTCTATCTCTTTTCTGAAAAAATAGTCGATATCATTTATTATCAAGAAAAAATGAGAGACCTAGTATATCGGCCAGATGTAAATACTCTAAGTATAAATGTCATATACTATATGGGGAAAAAACATGAAGAAACTAAAGCTTATGATTGTGAAGAAGGTTTTGTCTTTTACAGGATGGCCATACACCTTTCTTTATGGGAACCACTTGAAGCAATATATGGTTTCAGTAGAATGATGGAAATGCGATATGTCTACAGGATTATTGTGACCAAAGCAGAACAGCTCAGAAGATTTGACCTTTCTGGAGGCTGGCACATGTGTTATATACCCTTTTTGAAAAGGACAAATGTCCTTCTGGGTATATCAATCTAGGGAGTTAGATCTATTCCCGCCTCCTACAGTAATGGCTACCCTGAAGAAGCCAGGTCAGAGATTCTGATTGAATGCTGTCCTTTTTCAAGACCAGCAATGACCAGAATTCCAGGGGAATATATACCACAATGCTCTACTTCTACGGATGAATGCCTGTCTAGAGCAAGGATTTTTCTACAATCAATACAACTCAACAAAACATGGGCCTATTCATCCTCCCTCGTTTTTGAAGAAAGGAACCTTAAGGTCTTTTGCTCTCAAACCAATGTTATGTTCCTTTTCTCAGCCACATCATCGAGGACCCCATAAGAGTACGCCACTATCAAGATGTCCATGCTGGCATGAATTCTGGCATGATAGGCAACTATTGGAATTCTCAAGAAAATTATGGGGACATAGAACATGACATTGATGATTTAATTGATCTGGACGAATGAAAAAGAACAATTCACCAACAGACAAGCCCCCATAGATTCCCCCACCAACCTGCCAGCAGAGATTTCATAATTTGTTTACTTTCTTGTAACCATAGTTACTTTTTATCATGGTTTTATCTAACCATGAGTTGAGTTGCTTTTTTGTAAACTATAGTTTAGTAACCATGGTTATTCTTAACCATGATTTACTTTTATGTTGTACATAAACCCTTCATTTCATTAATAAAGGCAGATTGAAAAAATTTCTCAAAAGAAAAAATCCCTCATCTCTCTCTGAAAATCTTTCAGGTAAAGTAGTAATTTCAACATATTTTAATAAGGTAGAGCGTCCCTCCCTTATTGATCTTATTCCTCATCTCTAATGCCGTTTATCCTATTCCGGTTGTTGGCTTCTTTTAAAAAATTTGGGTAAATTTATTTTTGCAAAATTGAATGGGTACAGTAGTTGTTAGAATGATAGGCTAGAAACACTATTCATTCAGACATAGTACTAGGTTGTTAGATTCAGAAGAGCGAAGTGAATTAAAAAAAAAGTTTTTTCTTTTCTCTTCTTCTCTTCCTCAAAAGCTTCTATAATCTGATTAAGACTCTAGTATCCTAGTAACAGAAAGTCACACTGTAAATTGAGGGTTCTATCCCGTTACCCGGGGAAGTTCAACCTCTTTGTACCATGGTAACATTGTTCTGTGAATGGATACAAACGTCTAAAATCAGACTACTGCGGCTCTTCTGATTTCTATACATCGCCCTAAAATTGGTATCAGAGCAAAAACAAAAACTAAGTAAAAATAGTTAAGCCTTTATGATTATGCAAATCATCCTGAAAACTTGAATTAGGCTAAAAAACTCCTATAGAGGTAAACTGAAGTACTAGGCAGAAGCTGAGGTGCTGATAAGTCCTAGGTGTAGGTGAAAACTTGCGGAGTCTATTAACCTAATATCATGACCAGTAAGGAAGAAGAGGTACTTCATAGGCTTGATTATCTAAACTTAGAAACAGGAATATACCAAAGGAAGAGGACTATAGATAAACTAAATATAATTTGTTTTTCTAATGAAAATTTTAAGCATAAATTTCACTCTGAAGATCTACAACTGAATACTATTTCTGATGTTTGTTATCATATTTTGCACAATCAAATAGCCATTAGCCAATCACATGATATAATATTTAAATCTTATTTAAATATACTTCCAAAACAAAGAAGTAAGATAGATAGTTTAATAGAAAACATTAAGATAATACAAATAGTGTAGAAATAAGAGAAACCAGTAAGGTATCTAAAAAATTAGAAGATAAAGTATTAAGAAAATTAGGAAAATTAGAGTTAAGTATACAAGAATTAGATAAAAAGATGATAATTTTAAATGAAAAATTAAAAACATTAACAGGATGAGTTTAGAACAAGACCCTTTTTATTTGAATAGTTTAGAAGTTACAGAAAATGAAATAGCAAACCCATCAATAGGATTTAGCAATGATCAAAATAGTTTAGGTTCCATAGCAGGAATACTATACAAAACTATAATTAGGCAATATAACACAATAATGTCTTTATTATTAGGAATAAATAAAAAATTATTAGCTCCAGAATATAGCTTAGAAAAAACTGCCTAATAAAACTCAAGATCCTTTATTCATAAAAACTGTAGAAAATATTAATGGTCAATTAGCAAATTTATCTTTAAGACCTAAACCAGTAGTAGGAAAATCAAAAGGTAAAATGTTAGTATGGAAAAAGTGGGAATAAAAATGTCCCTACGAAGAAGTAATATGACTACTAGTATAGATAAACAGGGTAATATTACCAGAAATGAAGAAAGAAGTAAAAATAGTATTAGGTTGTTAGATTCAGAAGAGTGAAATGAATTAAAAAAAAATTTCTTTTCTCTTCTTCTCTTCCTCAGAAGCTTCTATAATCTGATTAAGACTCTAGTATCCTTGTAACAAAAAGCCACACTGTAAATTGAGGGTTCTATCCCGTTACTCGGGGAAGTTCAACCTCTTTGTACTGTGGTAACACTTGTTCTGTGAATGGATATAAACGTCTAAAATTAGACTACTGCGGCTCTTCTGATTTCTATACCTTAAAATTGGTATCAGAGCAAAAATAAAAACTAAGTAAAAATAGTTAAGCCTTTATGAATATGCAAATCATCCTGAAAACTTGAATTAGGCTAAAAAACTCCTATAGAGGTAAACTGAAGTACTAGGCAGAAGCTGAGGTGCTGATAAGTCCTAGGTGTAGGTGAAAACTTGCGGAGTCTATTAACCTAATATCATGACCAGTAAGGAAGAAGAGGTACTTCATAGGCTTGATTATCTAAACTTAGAAACAGGAATATACCAAAGGAAGAGGACTGTAGATAAACTAAATATAATTTGTTTTTCTAATGAAAATTTTAAGCATAAATTTCACTCTGAAGATCTACAACTGAATACTATTTCTGATGTTTGTTATCATATTTTGCACAATCAAATAGCCATCAGCCAATCACATGATATAATATTTAAATCTTATTTAAATATACTTCCAAAACAAAGAAGTAAGATAGATAGTTTAATAGAAAACATTAAGATAATACAAATAGTGTAGAAATAAGAGAAACCAGTAAGGTATCTAAAAAATTAGAAGATAAAGTATTAAGAAAATTAGGAAAATTAGAGTTAAGTATACAAGAATTAGATAAAAAGATGATAATTTTAAATGAAAAATTAAAAACATTAACAGGATGAGTTTAGAACAAGACCCTTTTTATTTGAATAGTTTAGAAGTTACAGAAAATGAAATAGCAAACCCATCAATAGGATTTAGCAATGATCAAAATAGTTTAGGTTCCATAGCAGGAATACTATACAAAACTATAATTAGGCAAAATAACACAATAATGTCTTTATTATTAGGAATAAATAAAAAATTATTAGCTCCAGAATATAGCTTAGAAAAACTGCCTAATAAAACTCAAGATCCTTTATTCATAAAAACTGTAGAAAATATTAATGGTCAATTAGCAAATTTATCTTTAGGACCTAAACCAGTAGTAGGAAAATCGAAAGGTAAAATGTTAGTATGGAAAAAGTGGGAATAAAAATGTCCCTACGAAGAAGTAATACGACTACTAGTATAGATAAACAGGGTAATATTACCAGAAATGAAGAAAGAAGTAGAAGTAGCATTAGTACAGAAAGACCATATACTTTATTAGACAAAATATTAAGAAGACAAGATAGAGAAGGTAATAATAATGTAAGGTTAGAAGAAATAATAGATTTAGAAAGAAGATTAGAAAATATAGCACAAGGAAATATATTTAGAAATAGAGTAGAAGTAAGATTGACATTATTAAAACTAATTGAAAATTGGTCAAAACATAGTCTTGTAGCATCTATATTATAAATGGAAGAAAAACAAAAATTAGAAGAATTATATAGTAACTATCCAGAATATGACTGGAAGGTTAATTTCTTAGAATTAGAAGAATTTAGATGATTGTAATTTATTTATAGATATGGTATGTGAAGATAATTATCCTAAAATAAAAAATGAGGAAAATATAGATTTACTAGAAATTCTTAGAAGAGGAACAAATACACAACATTATGCATTACCTTTAGAAGAAGTAGATATTCCCAAATATGATGATTATATAGAAGAAAAATTATTAGCTAGTACATCTTCAGGTGTAGTAGATAGTCCAGGAAAATTTACCTCAGTAGAAATACAACCAAATAGGACTTTTCCAGGAGCAGATAATCAAAATACTAGAACATGTACACCAGAAATAAAAAGTAAAGGATATAGTAGAAAGTTTCCTTATGAACAAATAACATTACCATCAGCCTTAGCAAATAGTGGAAGTATGTTAGTACTAAGTAATTATCATCCCCAATTATGGGAAGAAGCAATAGCTAAATGAGAATCTAGTACGATATTACATTTAAGTACTTTTAATTTCATAGATAATCAAGAAAAAGTAAATTATGTAGAAAATTTATTAGGAGAAGTAGCAAAATTATACTTTCAATCCTGGAAAAATGATTAGTATACTTTACCAGGAATAGATTATTTATTATTAAAAATTAAGGATAAAGAAATATATAGTAAGTTTGATTTAAAATCAGGATTTCATCAGATAGCTATGCATCCAGACAGTATAGAATGGACAACTTTTACTTCCCCCCTAGGACAATATGAATGGTTAGTAATGCCTTTTGGATTAAAAAATGCTCCTAGTATATTTCAAAGAAAAATGGATAATATATTTAGACACTTAGACGATTTTATAATATGTTACATAGATGATATTTTGATATTTAGTAACATAGCACAACATATTTAACATTTGAAATAATTCCTTAATATTTGTGAAAAAAGAAGGATTAATATTATCCAAGACCAAATTAAAATTAGGACAACCAAGGATAGAATTTTTAGGATTAGAAATAAGAAAAGGAATAATCAAATTACAACCTCATAATTAAAAAAGTCATAAACTTTAATGAAGATATAAATACTAAGAAGGAATTAGAAAGTTTTTTAGAATTATTAAATTATACTAGAAATTATGTACCAAATTCAGGAAAATTAACAGGTCCTTTTTATAACAAACTTAAAGTAGGAGGAGAAATTAGATTTAATAATGAAGATAAAAAATTGTTAAAGCAAATAAAAAATATAATAAGAAACTTACCAGACTTAGAATTACCTCCAAAAAATAGTTATATAATAATAGAAACAGATGGTAGTTTAGAAGGATGGGGAGGAATATTAAAATGGAAGCCAAACAAAGAAGATCCCCGAAGCTTAGAAAAATTAAGTAGGTATACTAGTGGAAAATATAGAACTAAAGTAACTAATATAGATGCAGAAATATTAGCATGTATAAAAACTTTAGAGAAATTTAAGATATTCATATGTGATAAATTGGAATATACCCTTAGAACAGATTGTAATGCTACAATAAAATTTTACAGTAAAATAAATTCTAGTAAATTAAGTACAAATAGATGGAGAAAATTTATAGATTATTTAAAAATTACTGGTGTAGAATGTAAAATAGAACATGTAAAAGCTAATGAGAATTTTGTTGCAGATAAATTATCTAGAATAATAAAAAATGATTCTATAAATTAGCAATAATTTATACAATGGAAATGTAATTTTTAGAAATTTAGTCTTCATATAGAAAAGTAATATGCATTAATTGTATGATGGCTTTGTATAAAATTCAGATTTATTGTGGGTACCAACGTAAGTTAGATGCCCACTAAGCCTATCAACATATCATTACATTCCCTTAATTCTTTTCATGTATTATTAGAAAAAGTAGACATTGTAGAAAAAATAATTTTTTTAACAAAATTATTTTTTTTGTGCAGTAATGGCAGGATCATCCCAAAGCCCAAATGCCTTTTTCTTCGGCCCATACACCCTAAAAGTCTTTCCTTCTGGAACAAATCTCTCTTTCAGAGCAAAAGCTCATTTAAAACCTGAACAAAAGTGCTTGGTTGATAACCTCTAGAACTCAAACCCAAAGGCTAAACCAGAAGTACTCAATGCTTTATGTTGTTATTTTGATCTTAAAAATCAAGAAGAAAATCTAAAATCTATGCTTTTGCCTGTTCAGCATATTAATCTCTCACCACAAACTCCTCAGATGCTCCAAAATGAGGTAAATATGTTGAAGAGTGAAGTGAGCTCAAAAAATGAAAAAAAAATAGAAGGAATTAAGTAAAAAAGTGAAAAAATGAGCTCAGAGAGAAAAAAGAGAAAGAGAAGGAGATGGTTGTTTATTTTGAAAACGAAGAAAAAACAAAGAAGCAAAAAATGATGACACTTCCATACCTAGGACCCTATCTAGAAAAGAAGATACTTTTCTATTTCTTTTCTGAAAAGATAGCCAATATGATTTATTATAAAGAAAAAAATGAGACACCTAGTATATCAGCGAAATGTAAATACTCTAGGTATAAATGTCATATACTATATGGGGAATAAACACGAAGAAACTAAAGCTTGTGACTGCGAAGAAGGTTTTGTTTTCTATAGAATGGCTATACACCTTTCTCTGTGGGAACCTCTTGAAGAAATATATGGTTTCAACAGAAATGATGGAAATGGGATATGTCTACAGGATCATTGTGACCAAAGCAGAACAGGTCAGAAGATTCATAGAACCATATTCCTGGAGATTGGCACATGTGTTATATACCTTCTTTGAACAAGACAAATGTCCTTCTGGGTATATCAATCTAGGAGTCAGATCTATCCCTGCCTCCTATAGCAATGGTTACTCCTGATGAAGCCAGATCAGAGATTCTGATTGAATGCTGTCCTTTTTCAAGACCAGCAATGACCAGAATTCCAGGGAATACATACCACAATGCTCTACTTCTACGATGAATGCCTGTCTAGAGCAAGGATTTTTCTACAATCAATACAGCTCAACAAAACATGGGCCTATTCATCCTCCCTCGTTTTTGAAGAAAGGAACCTTAAGGTCTTTTGCTCCCAAACCAAATGTTATGTTCCTTTTCTCAGCCACATCATCGAGGACCCCATAAGAGTACGCCACTATCAAAATGTCCATGTTGGCATGAATTCTGGCATGATAGGTGACTATTGGAATTCTCAAGAAAATTATGGGGACATAGAACATGACATTGATGATTTAATTGATCTGGACGAATGAAAAAGAACAATTCACCAGCAGACAAGCCCCCATAGATTCCCCCACCAACCTACCAGCAGAGATTTCATAATTTGTTTACTTTCTTGTAACCATAGTTACTTTTTATCATGGTTTTATCTAACCATGAGTTAAGTTGCTTTTTTGTAACTATAGTTTAGTAACCATGGTTATTCTTAACCATGATTTACTTTTATGTTGTATATAAACCCTTCATTTCATTAATAAGAGCAGATCGAAAAAATTTCTCAAAAGAAAAAATCTCTCATCTCTCTCTAAAAATCTCTCAGGTAAAGTAGTAATATCAACATATTTCAATAAGGTAGAGAGTCCCTCCCTTATTGATCTTATTCCTAATCTCCCAACGCCGTTGATCCTATTCCGATTGTTAGCTTCTTTTAAAAAACTTGGGCAAATTTATTTTTTACAAAATTGAATGTGTACAGTAGTTGTTAAAATGATAAGCTAGAAACACTGTTCAACCTCTTTGTAGTTGTGGTAACATTGTTCTGTGAATGGATATAAATGTCTAAAATTAGACTACTGCGGCTCTTCTGATTTCTGTACCTCCCCTAAAATTGGTATCAGAGCAAAACAAAAACTAAGTAAAAATAGTTAAGCCTTTATGATTATGCAAATCATCCTGAAAACTTGAATTAGGCTAAAAAACTCCTATAGAGGTAAACTGAAGTACTAGGCAGAAGCTGAGGTGCTGATAAGTCCTAGGTGTAGGTGAAAACTTGCGGAGTCTATTAACCTAATATCATGACCAGTAAGGAAGAAGAGGTACTTCATAGGCTTGATTATCTAAACTTAGAAACAGGAATATACCAAAGGAAGAGGACTGTAGATAAACTAAATATAATTTATTTTTCTAATGAAAATTTTAAGCATAAATTTCACTCTGAAGATCTACAATTGAATACTATTTCTGATGTTTTTAATCATATTTTGCACAATCAAATAGCCATCAGCCAATCACATGATATAATATTTAAATCTTATTTAAATATACTTAAAAAACAAAGAAGTAAAAATAGATAGTTTAATAGAAAATATTAAGATAATACAAAATAGTGTAGAAATAAGAGAAACTAGTAAAATAGCTAAAAAATTAGAAGATAAAGTATTAAGAAAATTAGAAAAATTAGATTAAGTATAAAAGAATTAGATAAAAAGATGATAATTTTAAATGAAAAATTAAAAACTTTAACAGGATGAGTTTAGAACAAGATCCTTTTTATTTAAATAGTTTAGAAGTTACTGAAAACGAAATAGGAAACCCATCAATAGGATTCAGTAATGACCAAAATAGTTTAGGATCCATAGCAGGGATACCATATAAAACTATAATTAGACAAAATAATACAATAATTTCTTTATTATTAGGAATTAATAAAAAATTATTAGCCTTAGAATATAGTTTAGAAAAAATACCTAACAAAACCCAAGATCCTTTATTCATAAAAACGGTAGAAAATATTAATGATCAATTAGCAAATTTATCTTTAGGACCTAAACCAGTAGTAGGAAAATCAAAAGGTAAAATGTTAGTATGGAAAAAGTGGGAATAGAAATGTCCCTAAGAAGAAGTAATACGACTACTAGTATAGATAGACAGGGTAATATCACTAGGAATGATGAAAGAAGTAGAAATAGTATTAGTACAGAAAGACCATATACTTTATTAGATAGAATATTAAGAAGACAAGATAGAGAAGGTAATAATAATGTAAGGTTAGAAGAAATAATAGATTTAGAAAGAAGATTAAAAAATATAGCACAAGGAAATATATTTACAAAAACATAGTGAAATAGTTAGAGGAAAAATAAATTAAAATTATTATCTTTTTATCTAATTTATTTATACTTAACTCTTATTTTTCTAATTTTCTTAATACTTTATCTTCTAATTTTTTAGATACTTAACTGGTTTCTCTTATTTCTACACTATTTTGTATTATCTTAATGTTTTCTATTAAACTATCTATCTTACTTCTTTGTTTTTGAAGTATATTTAAATAAGATTTAAATATTATATCCTGTGACTGGCTTATTGAAATTTGATTGTGTAAAATATGATAACAAACATCAGAAATAGTATTCAGTAGTAGATCTTCAGAGTGAAATTTATGCTTAAAATTTTCATTAGAAAAACAAATTAAATTTAGTTTATCTACAGTCCTCTTCCTTTGGTATATTCTTGTTTCTAAGTTTAGATAATCAAGCCTATGAAGTACCTCTTCTTCCTTACTGGTCATGATATTAGGTTAATAGACTCTGCAAGTTTTCACCTACACCTAGGACTAATCAGCACCTCAGCTTCTGCCTAGTACTTCAGTTTACCTCCATAGGAGGTTTTTTAGCCTAATTTAAGTTTTCAGGATGATTTGCATAATCATAAAGGCTCAACTATCTTTACTTACTTTTTATTTTTGCTCTGATACCATTTTTAGGGTGAGGTAGAGAAATTAGAAGAGCCACAGTAGTCTGATTTTACACGTTTATATCCATTCACAGAACAATGTTACCACGGTACAAAGAGGTTGAACTTCCCTGGGTAACGGGATAAAACCCTCAATTTACAGTGTGACTTTCTGTTACTAGGATACTAGAGTCTTAATCAGATTACAGAAGCTTCTGAGGAAGAGAAAAGAAAAAAAACCTAAATTCATTTCACTCTTCTGAATCTAACAACCTACTACTATTTCTGAAGAATAGTGCTTCTACCCTATCATTCTAACAACTACTGTACACATTCAATTTTGTAAAAATAAATTTACCCAAGTTTTTTTAAAGAAGCCAACAATTGGAATAGAATCAACGACGTTGGAGATGAGGAGTAAGATCAATAAGGGAGGGACTCTCTACCTTATTGAAATATGTTGATATTACTACTTTACCTGAGAGATTTTCAGAGAGAGATGAGAGATTTTTTATTTTCAGAAATTTTTTAGATCTGCCTTTATTAATGAAATGAAGGATTTATATACAACATACAAGTAAATCATGGTTAAGAATAACCATGGTTACTAAACTATAGTTTACAAAAAAGCAACTTAACTCATGGTTAGATAGAATCATGATAAAAAGTAACTATGGTTACAAGAAAGTAAACAAACTATGAAATCTCTGCTGGCAGGTTGGTGGGGGAATCTCTAGGGGCTTGTCTGCTGGTGAATTGTTCTTTTTCATTCGTCCAGATCAATTAAATCATCAATGTCATCTTTTATGTCCCCATAATTTTCTTGAGAATTCCAATAGTCACCTATCATGCCAGAATTCATGCCAGCATGGACATCTTGATAGTGGCGTACTCTTATGGGGTCCTTGATGATGTGGCTGAGAAAAGGAACATAACATTTGGTTTGGGAGCAAAAGACCTTAAGGTTTCTTTCTTCAAAAACAAGGGAGGATTAATAGGCCCATGTTTTGTTGAGCAGTATTAATTGTAGAAAAATCCTTGCTCTAGACAGGCATTCATCTGTAGAAGTAGAGCGTTGTGGTATATATTCCCTTGGAATTCTAGTCATTGCTGGTCTTGAAAAAGGACAACATTCAATCAGAATCTCTGATCTGGCTTCTTCAGGGTAACCATTGCTATTGGAGGCAGGGATATATTTGACTCCTAGATTGATATACCCGGAAGGACATTTGTCTTGTTCAAAGAAGGTATATAACAAATGTGCCAATTTCCAGGAATATGGTTCTATGAATCTTCTGACCTGTTCTGATTTGGTCACAATGATCCTGTAGACATATCCCATTTCCATCATTCTGTTGAAACCATATATTTCTTCAAGAGGTTCCCACAGAGAAAGGTGTATGACCATTCTGTAGAAGACAAAACCTTCTTCGCAGTCACAAGCTTTAGTTTCTTCGTATTTTTTCCCCTTATAGTATATAACATTTATACCTAGAGTATTTACATCTGGCCGATATACTAGTTCTCCCATTTTTTCTTCATAATAAATCATATCGGCTATCTTTTCAGAAAAGAGATAGAAAAGTATCTTCTTTGCTATATAGGGCCCTAGGTATGGAAGTGTAATCATTTTTTGCTTCTATGTTTTTTCTTCTTTTTCAAAGTAAACAACTATTTTCTTTTCTTTTTCTTTTTTCTCTCTGAGCTCTTTTTCTAATTTTTCCACTTTTTTACTTAATTCTCGTATTTTTTTCATTTTTTGAGCTCACTTCACTCTTCAACATATTTATCTCATTTTGGAGCATCTGAGGAGTTTGTGGTGAGAGGTTAATATGCTGAACAGGCAAAAGCATGGATTTTAAATTTTCTTCTTGATTTTTAGGATCAAGATAACAACATAAAGCATGGAGAACTTCTGGTTTGGCCTTTGGGTTAGAGTTCCATAAGTTATCAACCAGGCACTTTTGTTCAGGCTTTAGTTGGGCTTTTGCTCTGAAAGAGAGATTTGTTCCAGAAGGAAAGGCTTTTAAAGTGTATGGGCCAAAGAAAAAGGCATTTGGGCTTTGTGATGATCCTGCCATTGTTGAAAAGAATAAAAAATGGGTTAGCTTTAGAAAATCTTTCTACCTTGTCTATTTTGGTCTACATATGCATGAAAAAAAATTAATGTGTTAGTGGGCTTAGTAGGCTCTTGACTTGCGTCAGTACCTACAACAAATTTGAATTTTGTACAAAGCCACTATGCAAGTATATTATATTATTATATGAAAATTACATGTCTACTATGCTCATTGCTAATGGAAATTACATTGCTAATTTATAGAATTATTTTTTATAATTCTAGATAATTTATCTGCAAGGAAATTTTCATTAGCTTTAGCATGTTCTATTTTACATTCTACACCAGTAATTTTTAAGTAATCTATAAATTTTATCCATCTATTTGTACTTAATTTACTAGAGTTTATTTTATTATAAAATTTTACTATAGCATTATAATCTGTTCTTAAGAGTATATTCTAATTTGTCAAATATAAATATCTTAAATTTTTCTAAAATATTTATGCATGCTAGTATTTCTGCATCTATACTAGTTACTTTAGTTCTGTATTTTCCACTAGTATATCTACTTAATTTTTCTAGGCTTCGGGGATCTTCTTTGCTTGGTTTCCATTTTAATATTCCTCCCCATCCTTCCAAGCTATCATCTGTTTCTATTATTATATAACTATTTTTAGGGGGTAATTCTAAGTCTGGTAAATTTCTTATTATATTTTTTATCTTCATTATTAAATCTAATTTCTCCTCCTACTTTAAGTTTATTATAAAAAGGTCCTGTTAATTTTCCTAAATTTGGTACATAATTTCTAGTATAATTTAATAATCCTAAAAAACTTTCTAATTCCTTTTTAATATTTATATCTTCATTAAAGTTTATGACCTTTTTAATTATATGAGGTTGTAATTTGATTATTCCTTTTCCTATTTCTAATCCTAAAAATTGTATCTTTGGTTGTCCTAATTTTAATTTGGTCTTGGATAATATTAATCCTTCTTTTTCACAAATATTAAAGAATTCTTTCAAATGTTGAATATATTGTGCTATGTTATCACTAAATATCAAAATATCATCACTGTAACATATTATGAAATCGTCTAAGTGTCTAAATATATTATCCATCTTTCTTTGAAATATACTAGGAGCATTTTTTAATCCAAAAGGCATTATTAACCATTCATATTGTCCTAGGGGGTGAAGTAAAAGTTGTCCATTCTATACTATCAGGATGCGTAGCTATTTGATGAAATCTTGATTTTAAATCAAACTTACTATATATTTCTTTATCCTTAATTTTAGAATGTCTAATTAAATTTCCTTTTAATAATTCTTCAATATGTTTAGCATATTCTATTCTAGTTCTAGGATCTAGTATTATAGGTTTATCTTGTATTGTTAAATCTGGATTTATTATGTCTAATTTACATGTTATCCTATCTTTCTTCCATAATGCTAAAGGATTTTCTCCTAATACCGATAAATCTTCTAATTTTTTCATTAATGGTTCTAGATAAGCTCTATAATTAGATTCTAGATTTTCATAATTATATAATATTACATCTTCTTCTAACTGGTCTTTTATCTCTATGTTATTACATTCTTCCTGTTCTTCAAAAATTTTTATTTCTAATGGTCTACTAACAGGAGAGGTTTCTATTGTCTCTGTTTTCTTAAAAAATGTTACTTTTCCATTTTCTATAGTTATTCGTCCTTGCATATTATAAATAAAATTCATTCCTATAATTATCTGAGTCCTATTATGAATTTGTAACGGTAGTACATAACAAAATGGTAATATATATTTCTGGGTTTTAAATATTAAATAACTTCCTGTTTTTACCTTTAAGAAACTTTATGTTACACTATTTATTCATGTTATTCCTACTGCTGTAGGTAATTTTTCAAAACATTCTATAGGTAAGGCTTTATCATCTATAGCACATTTTCTAGCTCCAGTATCTATAATAGCATTTAAATTGTATTGTTTATTATTTACTTCTATAGTTACTTTACAATTTAATAAGTTATTTACCATGTTTGCAGGTCTTACTGTATTGCTAGCTATTATTTCTACTTTGTCTTCTTCCCTCTATTTGTTTTAACTTATTTTTATTTTCTAAATCAATTATTCTTTGTTCTAATCTGCTTATTTCTAATTTAATTTCAGATAAATATTTTTCTAATTTATTAATTTTTTTTCATTTAAATAATTATTTTTCTAATTTTTAGAAATCCTATGTCTTCATCTTTTTTCTTTATCTATTTTAATTTTTTCTTTTTTAATTTCATCTCCATATTCTACTGTTTCACCAAATCTTGTTATATCCATGGGACAACATACTAATTCTCAATTTTTACATTTTTTTACAATTATCATATTACAATAAAAGTAGTTTTTCTCTATATGTATTATCCCAACTATGTCTACATTCCTTACAATTTAATGGTAACTGTTTTTCTATTATCCAACTCATAAAGTTAATATTTTTAATTGTTCTTCAAAATTATCTTTATTTTCTATTTCTTCATTATTATCACATATACCTAATACATCACTATCATTACTATTTTCACTACCATTTATGCTAATTATGTCAAATTCATCTTCTAATTCTAATTCTTTATACACCATCATTCTTTCTAAATCTCCACTTTTGTTTCCACATTCTCTAGCATAATGTCCTACTTGTCCACATATAAAACATTTACATTTTTTAATTTGTGGTTTTTTATTCTTGAATTTACTAACATGGTTTTTCCTAGGTATCCCTTTTCTATAATTAGTTGCTTTTCTAAAGTATTTCTTTTTCAAATCTTGCTTATATATTCCTGGTATATACATATTTTTACATTAATTATAACTCTTAACCTGCTTAGCTACTCATTTACTATACATTGATTTTTTAAATATTCAAATGTAAATATTATTCTAGGTGTTATTCCTATTTGAAATGATGTACCATGTTTTTTATTCCATTCTTCTACTAATATTGTATTAAAAGGAGGGAGGTAATTTTAGAAAGTATTTGCTACTAAGTTGATCATCAGTAAAGGCTCTTCCTGTCTTGCTTGCTAAATTAAGATATTCGTTACTAAAATCTTTTATCTGTGTCATATTATCTATGTGTAATCTTTCTAAATCTTGTAAAGCCCTACTCTGCATCTCAATATTATCTCTATACTGATTATATCCTAAAATCATTTGTCTTATCTGACTAGTTATATTTTCTGTTACATCAGCATTGGCTACTAATACCCTATAAGCATTATTATAATCCTTTTTCCATGATTGAAAGTATAATTTTGCTACTTCTCCTAATAAATTTTCTACATAATTTACTTTTTCTTGATTATCTATGAAATTAAAGGTACTTAAATGTAATATCGTACTGGATTCCCATTTAGCTATTGCTTCTTCCCATAATTGGGGATGATAATTACTTAGTACTAACATACTTCCACTATTTGTTAGGGCAGATGGTAATGTTATTTGTTCATAAGGAAACTTTCTACTATATCCCTTACTTTTTATTTCTGGTGTACATGTTCTAGTATTTTGATTATCTGCTCCTGGAAATGTCCTATTTGGCTGTATTTCTACTGAGGGTAAATTTCCTGGACTATCTACTACACCTAAAGATGTACTAGCTAATATTTTATCTTCTAGATAATCATCATATTTGGGAATATCCACTTCTTCTAAAGGTAATACATAATCTTGTATATTTTTTCCCTTTTCTAAGTATTTCTAACAAATCTATATTTTCTTCATTTTTTATTCTAGGATAATTATCTCCATATACCATATCTATAAATAAACTGCAATCATCTAAATCTGGTATTTCTAAGAAATTAACCTTCCAATCATATCCTGGATATTTACTATATAATTCTTTTAGCTTTTGTTGTTCTTCCATTTATAATTTCGAGGCTATTAAACTATGTTTTAACCAATTTTCTATTAGTTTTAATAAATTTATTCTTACCTCTATCCTATTTCCTAATTTATTACTAGCTCTTCCTAAATATCCTATTGTAATATTTAAATTATCTCCTTCATAATCTTCGTACCCTTTAGTATGTATTCCTATTTTTAATTTTTCTAAATCATTTATGAATTTTAATATATTAGGTGAATAATAAAATAATCCTATATTACTATTCATATCTACTTCTATTGTTCCTAATACTGCTTTAGACATATTCTTTATCCAACTAGTATCTAATAATACTATTAATACCTTGGTTCCTACTCCAATCCTTGTTAAACCTTTTACTCCTATCACTATTAATCCTGAATGTACTAATCTTTTTCTTTCTAATTTTAGCCTTCTTATTGTTTTCTTATTTACTATGTCTATAGCTTTAGTTTGACCATCTACTAGCACTTAGTTGTTGTTCTGCAGATACTTTTATTAAAGATGCTCTAAATTCCATTACTCTTACATTATACAATGTTCTAGGGTTTAATAACCTTAATTGATTTTGGTTATATAATTCTAGATTTCTTTCTAAATCTATTATTTCTTCTAACCTTACATTATTACTCCCTTCTCTATCTTGTCTTCTTAATATTCTATCTAATAAAGTATATGGTCTTTCTGTACTACTTCTACTTCTTTCATCATTCCTAGTGATATTACCCTGTCTATCTATACTAGTAGTCGTATTACTTCTTCTTAGTAGACATTCCTATTCCCACTTTTTCCATACTAACATTTTACCTTTTGATTTTCCTACTACTGGTTTAGGTCTTAAAGATAAATTTGCTAATTGACCATTAATATTTTCTACAGTTTTTCTGAATAAAGGATCTTGGGTTTTATTAGGTATTTTTTCTAAACTATATTCTAAGGCTAATAATTTTTTATTAATTCCTAATAATAAAGAAATTATTATATTATTTTGTCTAATTATAGTTTTATATGGTATTCCTACTATGGATCCTAAACTATTTTGGTCATTACTGAATCTTATTGATGGGTTTGCTATTTCGTTTTCAGTAACTTCTAAACAATTTAAATAAAAAGGTTCTTGTTCTAAACTCATCCTATTAATGTTTTTAATTTTTCATTTAAAATTATCATCTTTTTATCTAATTCTTTTATACTTAACTCTAATTTTTCTAATTTTCTTAATACTTTATCTTCTAATTTTTTAGATACCTTACTGGTTTCTTTTATTTCTACACTATTTTGTATTATCTTAATGTTTTCTATTAAACTATCTATTTTAACTTTTTTTTTAAGTATATTTAAATAAGATTTAAATATTATATCATGTGATTGGCTGATGGCTATTTGATTGTGCAAAATATGATAACAAACATCATAAATAGTATTCAGTTGTAGATCTTCAGAGTGAAATTTATGCTTAAAATTTTCATTGGAAAAACAAATTATATTTAGTTTATCTACAGTCCTCTTCCTTTGGTATATTCCTGTTTCTAAGTTTGGATAATCAAGCCTATGAAGTACCTCTTCTTCCTTACTGGTCATGATATTAGGTTATAGACTCAATTTTACACGTTTATATCCATTCACAGAACAATGTTACCACGGTACAAAGAGGTTGAACTTCCCCAGGGTAACGGGATAGAACCCTCAATTTACAGTGTGGCTTTCTGTTACTAGGATACTAGAGTCTTAATTAGATTATAGAAGCTTCTGAGGAAGAGAAGAAAGAAAAGAAAAAAAACTTTTTTTTTAATTCATTTCACTCTTCTGAATCTAACAACCTACTACTATTTCTGAAGAATAGTGTTTCTAGCCTATGATTCTAACAACTACTGTACACATTCAATTTTGTAAAAATAAATTTACTGAAATTTTTTAAAAGAAGCCAACAATCGGAATAGGATCAACGGCATTGGAGATGAGGAATAACATCAATGAGGGAGGGACTCTCTACCTTATTGAAATATGTTGATATTACTACTTTACCTGAGAGATTTTCAAAGAGAGATGAGAGATTTTTTCTTTTGAGAAATTTTTTCGATCTGCTCTTATTGATGAAATGAGGGGTTTATATACAACATAAAAGTAAATCATGGTTAAGCATAACCATGGTTACTTTTTGAAAGAAACTCAACTATGGTTACAAAAAAGCAACTTAACTCATGGTTATATAAAACTATGATAAAAAGTAACTATGGTACAACAAAGTAAACAAATATGAAATCTCTACTGGCAGGTTGGTGGGGAAATCTCTGAGGGCTTGGCTGTTGGTCAATTGTTCTTTTTCATTCATCCAGATCAATTAAATCATCAATGTCATCTTCTATGTGCCCATAATTTTCTTGAGAATTCCAATAATCGCCTATCATGCTAGAATTCATACCAGCATGGATATCTTGATAGTGGCGTACTCTTATGGGATCCTCAATGATGTGGCTGAGAAAAGGAACATAAATTTTAGTTTGGGAGCAAAAAACCTTAAGGTTTCCTTTCTTCAAAAACTAGGGAGGATGAGTAGGCCCAGGTTTTGTTGAGCTGTATTGATTGTAGAAAAATCATTGCTCTAGATAGGCATTCATCCGTAGAAGTAGAGCATTGTGGTATGTATTCTGCTGGAATCCTGGTCATTGCTGGTCTTGAAAAAGGGCAACATTCAACCAGAATCTTTGACCGAGCTTCCTCAAGGTAGCCATTACTGGAGGAGGCGGGAATATATCTAACTCCCAGATTGATATACCAAGAAGGACATTTGTCCGTTTCAAAAAGGGTATATAACACATGTGCCAGCCTCCAAGAATATGGTTCTATGAATCTTCTGACCTGTTCTGCTTTGGTCACAATGATCCTGTAGACATATCCCATTTCCATCATTCTACTGAAACCATATATTGCTTCAAGTGGTTCCCACAGAGAAAGGTGTATGGCCATCCTGTAAAAGACAAAACCTTCTTCGCAATCACAAGCCTCAGTTTCTTCCTGTTTTTTCCCCATATAGTATATGACATTTATACCTATAGTATTTACATCTGGCCGATATACTAGGTCTCTCATTTTTTCTTGATAATAAATCATATCGGCTATTTTTTCAAAAAAGAGATAGAAAAGTATCTTCTTTTCTGAATAGGGCCCTAGGTATGGAAGTGTCATCATTTTTTGCTTCTTTGTCTTTTCTTCTTTTTCAAAGTAAACAACCATATCCTTTTCTTTTTTTTTCTCTCTGAGCTCTTTTTCTAATTTTTCCACTTTTTTACTTAATTCTTCTATTTTTTCATTTTTTGAGCTCACTTCACTCTTCAACATATTTATCTCATTTTGGAGCATCTGAGGAGTTTATGGTGAGAGGTTAATATGCTGAATAGGCAAAAGCATGGATTTTAAATTTTCTTCTTGATTTTTAAGATCAAGGTAACAACATAAAGCATGGAGAACTTTAGTTACTTTAGTTCTATATTTTCCACTTGTATATCTACTTAATTTTTCTAGCTTCGGGGATCTTCTTTGTTTGGTTTCCATTTTAATATTCCTCCCCATCCTTCTAAACTACCATCTGTTTCTATTATTATATAACTATTTTTTGGGGGTAATTCTAAGTCTGGTAAATTTCTTATTATATTTTTTATTTGTTTTAATAATTTTTTATCTTCATTATTAAATCTAATTTCTCCTCCTACTTTTAAGTTTATTATAAAAAGGGTCCTGTTAATTTTCCTAAATTTGGTACATAATTTCTAGTATAATTTAATAATCCTAAAAAACTTTCTAATTCTTTTTTAGTATTTATATCTTCATTAAAGTCTATTACCTTTTTAATTATATGAGGTTGTAATTTTATTATTCCTTTTCCTATTTCTAATCCTAAAAATTCTATCCTTGGTTGTCCTAATTTTAATTTGGTCTTGATAATATTAATCCTTCTTTTTCACAAATATTAAAAAATTCTTTTAAATGTTGTATATGTTGTGCTATGTTATCACTAAATATTAAAATATCATCTATATAACATATTATGAAATCATCTAAGTGTCTAAATATATTATCCATTTTTCTTTGGAATATACTAGGTGCATTTTTTAATCCAAAAGGCATTACTAACCATTCATATTGTCCTAAGGGTGAAGTAAATGCTGTCCATTCTATACTTCTGGATGCATAGCTATTTGATGAAATCCTGATTTTAAATCAAATTTACTATATATTTCTTTATCCTTAATTTTTAATAATAAATAATCTATTCCTGGTAAATGTATACTGATCCTTATAAGTATTATCATTTAATCTTTTATAATTAAATACCATTCTACTCTTTCCTCTAACTATTTCACTATGTTTTTGTACTATAAAAGGCTGCTGTTCTATGTCTACTTTTGGAGTGTCTAATTAAATTTCCTTTTAATAGTTCTTCAATATGCTTAGCATATTCTATTTAGTTCTAGGATCTGGTATTATAGGTTTATCTTGTATTGTTAAATCTGGATTTATTATATCTAATTTACATGTTATCTTATTTTTCTTCCATAATGCTAAAGGATTTTCCCCTATTACTGATAAATCTTCTAATCTTCTCATTAATGGTTCTAAATAAGTTCTATAATTAGATTCTAGATTTCCATAATTATATAATATTACATCTTCTTCTAACTGTTCTTCTATTTCTATTTTATCACATTCTTCTTGTTCTTCAAAAATTTTTATTTCTAAAGGTCTACTAATAGGTGAGGTTTCTATTGTTTTTGTTTTCTTAAAAAATGTTACCTTTCCATTTTCTATGGTTATTCCTCCTTGCATACTATAAATAAAATTCATTCCTATAATTATTTGAGTCCTATCATGAATTTGTAAAGGTAATACATAACAAAATGGTAATAATATTTCTGAGTTTTAAATATTAAATAACTTCCTGTTTTTACTTTTAAGAAACTTTGTGTTACACTATTTACTCCTGCTATTCTTACTGCTGTAGGTAATTTTTCAAAACATTCTATAGGTAAGGCTTTATCATCTATAGCACATTTACTAGCTCCTGTATCTATAATAGCATTTAAATTATATTGTTTATTATTTACTTCTATAGCTACTTTACAATTTAATAAATTGTTTACCATGTTTGCTAGGTCTTACTGTATTACTAGCTATTATTTCTACTTCATCTTCTTCTCTATTTGTTTTAACTTATTTCTTTTTCTAAATCATTATTCTTTGTTCTAATCTGCTTATTTCTAATTCTTTTTCTAATTTTATTTCAGATAATTCTTTTTCTAATTTATTTATTTTTCTTTTAAATAATTATTTTCTAATTTTAGAAATTCTATGTCTTCATTTCTTTCTTTCTATTTTAATTTCTTCTTTTTTAATTTCATCTCCATATTCTACTATCTCACCAAATCTTGCTATATCCATAGGGACAACATACTAATTCACATTTTAATTTTTACATTTTTTACAATTATCATATTACAATAAAAGCATTTTTCTCTATATGTATTATCCCAACTATGTCTACATTCTTTACAATTTAATGGTAACTGTTTTTCTATTATCCAACTCATAATGTTAACAATTTTAATTGTTCTTCAAAATTATCTTGATTTTCTATTTCTTCATTATTATCACATATACTTAATACATCACTATCATTACTATTTTCACTACCATTTATACTAATTATATCAAATTCATCTTCTAATTCTAATTCTTTATATACTGTCATTCTTTCTAAATCTCCTCTTTTGTTTCTACATTCTCTAGCATAATGTCCTATTTGTCCACATATAAAACATTTACATTTTTTAATTGGTGGTTTTTATTCTTTAAATTTACTAACATGGTTTTTCTAGGTATTCCCTTTTCTATAATTAGTAGCTTTTCTAAAATATTTCTTTTTTCTATCTTGTTTATATATTCCTGGTATATATACATTTTTACAATAATTATAACTCTTAACCTGTCTTAGCTACTTCATTTACTATACATTGATTTTTTAAGTATTCAAATGTAAATATTATTCTAGGTGCTATTCCTATTTGAAATGATGTACCATGTTTTCTTTATTCCATTCTTCTGCTAATATTGTATTAAAAGGAGGGAGGTAATTTTAAAAAGTATTTACTACTAAGTTGATCATCTAGTAAATGCTCTTCCTGTTTTACTTGCTAAATTAAGATATTCATTACTAAAATCTTTTATCTGTGTCATATTATCTATGTGTAATCTTTCTAAATCTTGTAAAGCTCTATTCTGCATTTCTGTATTTCCTCTATACTGGTCATATCCTAAAATCATTTGTCTTATTTGACTAGTTATATTTTCTGTTACATCAGCATTAGCTACTAATACTCTATATGCATTACTATAATCCTTTTTCCATGATTGAAAGTATAATTTTGCTACTTCTCCTATAAATTTTCTACATAATTTACTTTTTCTTGATTATCTATGAAAATTAAAAGTACTTAAATGTAATATCGTACTAGATTCCCATTTAGCTATTACTTTCTTCCCATAATTGGGGATGATAATTACTTAATACTAACATACTTCCACTATTTGCTAAGGCTGATGGTAATGTTATTTGTTCATAAGGAAACTTTTTACTATATCCTTTACTTTTTATTTCTGGTGGACATATTCTAGTATTTTGATTATCTGCTCCTGGAAAAGTCCTATTTGGTTGAATTTCTATTGAGGTAAATTTCTTTAGACTATCTACTATACCTGAAGATGTACTAGCTAATATTTTATCTTCTATATAATCATCATATTTAGGAATTTCTATTTCTTCTAAAGGTAATACATAATCTTGTGTATTTGTTCCTCTTCTAAGTATTTCTAGTAAATCTATATTCTTCTCTCATTTTTTATTTTAGGATAATTATCTCCATATACCATATCTATAAATAAACTACAATCATCTAAATTTGGTATTTCTAAGAAATTAACCTTCCAATCATATTATGGATATTTACTATATAATTCTTCTAATTTTTGTTTTTCTTCCATTTATAATCTAGATGCTACAAGACTATGTTTTAACCAATTTTCAATTAGTTTTAATATGTCTCAATCTTACTTCTACTGATTTCTAAATATATTTCCTTGTGCTATATTTTCTAATCTTCTTTCTAAATCTATTATTTTGTCTAACCTTATATTATTATTACCTACCCTATCTTGTCTTCTTAATATTCTATCTAATAAAGTATATGGTCTTTCTGTACTAATACTACTTCTACTTCTTTCATCATTCCTAGTGATATTACCATGTCTATCTATACTAGTAGTCGTATTACTTCTTCTTAGTGACATTCCTATTCCCACTTTTTCCATACTAACATTTTACCTTTTGATTTTCCTACTACTGGTTTAGGTCCTAAAGATAAATTTGCTAATTGATCATTAATATTTTCTACAGTTTTTATGAATAAAGGATCTTGAGTTTTGTTAGGTATTTTTTCTAAACTATATTCTAAGGCTAATAATTTTTTATTAATTCCTACTAATAAAGAAATTATTGTATTATTTTGCCTAATTATAGTTTTATATGGTATCCCTGCTATGGATCCTAAACTATTTTGGTCATTACTGAATCCTATTGATGGGTTTGCTATTTCGTTTTCAGTAACTTCTAAACTATTCAAATAAAAAGGGTCTTGTTCTAAACTCATCCTGTTAATGTTTTTCATTTTTCATTTAAAATTATTATCTTTTTATCTAATTCATTTATACTTAACTCTAATTTTTCTAATTTTCTTAATACTTTATCTTCTAATTTTTTAGCTAGGTTTCTCTTATTTCTATACTATTTTGTATTATCTTAATGTTTTCTATTAAACTATCTATCTTACTCTTTGTTTTTGAAGTATATTTAAATAAGATTTAGATATTATATCATCTGATTGGTTGATGGCTATTTGATTGTGCAAAATATGGTAACAAACATCAGAAATAGTATTCAGTTATAGATCTTCATAGTGAAATTTATGCTTAAAACTTTCATTAGAAAAACAAATTATATTTAGCTTATTTATAGTCCTCTTCCTTTGGTATATCCTGTTTCTAAGTTTAGATAATCAAGCCTATGAAGTACCTCTTCTTCCTTACTGGTCATGATATTAGGTTAATAGACTCCATAAGTTTTTATCTACACTTAGGACTTATCAGCACCTCAGCTTCTGCCTAGTACTTTAGTTTACCTCTATAGGAGTTTTTTAGCCTAATTCAAGTTTTCAGGATGATTTGCATAATCATAAAGGCTCAACTATCTTTACTTAGTTTTTGCTTTTGCTCTGATACCATTTTTAGGGCGAGCTACAGAAATCAGAAGAGCCGCAGTAGTCTAATTTTAGACGTTTATATCCATTCACAGAACAATGTTACCACGGTACAAAGAGGTTGAACTTCCCCGAGTAACAGGATAGAACCGTCAATTTACAGTGTGGCTTTCTATTACTACGAGACTAGAGTCTTAATCAGATTATAGAAGCTTCTGAGGAAGAAATGAATTAAAACAAAAAACTAGATTTCTTTCTAAATCTATTATTTCGTCTAACCTTATATTATTATTACCTACCCTATCTTGTCTTTTTAATATTCTATCTAATAAAGTATATGGTCTTTCTGTACTAATACTACTTCTACTTCTTTCATCATTCCTAGTGATATTACCCTGTCTATCTATACTAGTAGTCGTATTACTTCTTCTTAGTGACATTCCTATTCCCACTTTTTCCATACTAACATTTTACCTTTTGATTTTCCTACTACTGGTTTAGGTCCTAAAGATAAATTTGCTAATTGATCATTATATTTTCTACAGTTTTGATGAATAAAAGGTCTTGGGTTTTGATATTACTACTTTACCTGAGAGATTTTTAGAGAGAGATGAGAGATTTTTTCTTTTGAGAAATTTTTTTGATCTGCCTTTATTAATGAAATGAAGGGTTTATATGCAACATAAAAGTAAATCATGGTTAAGAATAACCATGGTTACTAAACTATAGTTTACAAAAAAGCAACTTAACTCATGGTTATATAAAACCATGATAAAAAGTAACTATGGTTACAAGAAAGTAAACAAATTATGAAATCTCTGCTGGCAGGTTGGTGGGGGAATCTCTGGGGGCTTGTCTACTGGTGAATTGTTCTTTTTCATTTGTCCAGATCAATTAAATCATCAACATCATCTTCTCTATCCCCATAATTTTCTTGAGAATTTCAATAGTCGCCTATAATGCCAGAATTCATGCCAGCATGGACATCTTACCTTGATCTTAAAAATCAAGAAGAAAATTTAAAATCCATGCTTTTGCCTGTTAAGCATATTAACCTCTCACCACAAACTCCTCAAATGCTCCAAAATGAGATAAATATCTAAAATCAGACTACTTCAGCTCTCCTAATTTCTGTACGTCGCCATAAAAATGGTATTAGAGCAAAACAAAAACTAAGTAAAGATAGTTGAGCCTTTACGGTTATGCAAATCACCCTGAAAACTTGAATTAGGCTAAAAAACACCTGTAGAGGTAAACTGAAGTACTAGGCAGAAGCTGAGGTGCTGATAAGTCCTAGGTGTAGGTGAAAACTTGCGGAGTCTATTAACCTAATATCATGACCCATAAGGAAGAAGAGGTACTTCATAGGCTTGATTATCTAAACTTAGAAACAAGAATATACCAAAGGAAGAGGACTGTAGATAAACTAAATATAATTTGTTTTTCTAATGAAAATTTTAAGCATAAATTTCACTCTGAAGATCTACAACTGAATACTATTTTTGATGTTTTTTATCATATTTTGTACAATCAAATAGCCATCAACTAATCACATGATATAATATTTAAATCTTATTTAAATATACTTCAAAAACAAAGAAGTAAGATAGATAGTTTAATAGAAAACATTAAGATAATACAAAATAGTGTAGAAATAAGAGAAACCAGTAGAGTATCTAAAAAATTAGAAATAAAAAACTTTGAAGAACAGGAAGAATGTGATAAAATAGAAATAGAAGACCAGTTAGAAGAAGATTTAATATTATATAATTATGGAAATCTAGAATCTAATTATAGAGCTTATCTAGAACCATTAATGAGAAGATTAGAAGATTTATCAGTATTAGGAGAAAATCCTTTAGCATTATGGAAGAAAAATAAGATAACATGTAAATTAGATATAATAAATCCAAACTTAACAATACAATATAAACCCATAATACCAGATCCTAGAACTAAAACAGAATATGCTAAGCATATTGAAGAATTATTAAAAGGAAATTTAATTAGACACTCTAAAAGTAGACATAGAACAGCAGCCTTTATAGTACAAAAACATAGTGAAATAGTTAGAGGAAAAAGTAAATGGTATTTAATTATAAAAGATTAAATGATAATACTTATAAGGATCAGTATACTTTACCAAAGAAATAGATTATTTATTATTAAAAATTAAGGATAAAGAAATATATAGTAAGTTTGACTTAAAATCAGGATTTCACCAAATAGCTATGCATCCTGAAAGTATAGAATGGACAACATTTACTTCACTCTTAGGGCAATATGAATGGTTAGTAATGCCTTTTGGATTAAAAAATGCTCCTAGTATATTCTAAAGAAGGATGGATAATATATTTAGATATTTAGACGATTTTCATAATATGTTACATAGATGATATTTTGATATTTAGTGAGAACATAGTACAACATATTCAACATTTAAAAGAATTTTTTAATATTTGTGAAAAAGAAGGATTAATATTATCCAAGACCAAATTAAAATTAGGACAACCAAGGATAGAAGTTTTAGGATTAGAAATAGGAAAAGGAATAATAAAATTACAACCTCATATAATTAAAAAGGTTATAGACTTTAGTGAAGATATAAATACTAAAAAGGAATTAGAAAGTTTTTTAGGATTATTAAATTATACTGAAATTATGTACCAAATTTATGAAAATTAACAGGTCATTTTTATAACAAACTTAAAGTAGGAGGAGAAATTACATTTAATAATGAAGATAAAAAATTGTTAAAATAAATAAAAAATATAATAAGAAACTTACCAGACTTAGAATTACCTCCAAAAAATAGTTACATAATAATAGAAACAGATGGTAGTTTAGAAGGATGGGGAGGAATATTAAAATGGAAGCCAAACAAAGAAGATCCCTGAAGCTTAGAAAAATTAAGTAGATATACTAGTGGAAAATATAGAACTAAAGTAACTAGTATAGATAAAGAAATATTAGCATGTATAAATACTTTAGAGAAATTTAAGATATTCATATTTGATAAATTAAAATATACTCTTAGAACAGACTGTAATATTATAGTAAAATTTTATACTAAAATAAACTTTAGTAAATTAAGTACAAATATATGGATAAAGTTTATAAATTACTTAAAAATTACTGGTGTAGAATGTAAAATAGAACATGTTAAAGCTAATGAAAATTTTCTTGCAGATAAATTATCTAGAATTATAAAAAATAATTTTATAATATAGCAATGTAATTTCCATTAGCAATGAGCATAGTAGACATGTAATTTTCATATAGTAATATAATATACTTGCATAGTGGCTTTGTACAAAATTCAAATTTGTTATAGGTACTGACGCAAGTCAAGAGCCTACTAAGCCCACTAACACATTAATTTTTTTTTCATGCATACGTAGACCAAAATAGACAAGGTAGAAAGATTTTCTAAAGCTAACCCATTTTTTATTCTTTTCAGCAATGGCAGGATCATCACAAAGCCCAAATGCCTTTTTCTTTGGCCCATACACTTTAAAAGCCTTTCCTTCTAGAACAAATCTCTCTTTAAGAGCAAAAGCCCAACTAAAGCCTGAACAAAAGTGCCTGGTTGATAACTTATGGAACTTTAACCCAAAAGCCAAAACATAAGTTCTCCATGCTTTATGTTGTTAGATTGATATACGCAAAAGGACATTTGTCTTGTTCAAAGAAGGTATATAACACATGTGCCAATTTCTAGGAATCATAGCATCCTAGTAACAGAAAGCCACACTGTAAATTGAGGGTTCTATTCCGTTACTCGGGGAAGTTCAACCTCTTTATATCGTGGTAACATTGTTCTGTGAATGGATATAAACGTCTAAAATCAGACTACTGCGGCTCTTCTGATTTCTGTACCTCACCCTAAAATTGGTATCCATTCATAGAACAATGTTACCACGGTACAAAGAGGTTGAACTTCCTAGGGTAACGGGATAAAACCCTCAATTTACAGTGTGACTTTCCGTTACTAGGATACTAGAGTCTTAATCAAATTATAGAAGTTTCTGAGGAAGAGAAGAAGAGAAAAGAAAAAACATTTTTCTTTTTTCTTTCTTTAATTCATTTCACTCTTCTGAATCTAACAACCTAATACTATTTTTGAAGAATAGAGTTTCTAGGCTATCATTCTAACAACTACTGTACACATTCAATTTTGTAAAAATAAATTTACCCAAGTTTTTTAAAAGAAGCCAACAACCGGAATAGGATCAATGGCGTTGGAGATGAGGAATAAGATCAATAAGGAAGGATCTCTCAACCTTATTGAAATATGTTAATTAACTTTACCTGGGAGACTTAGAGGGAGAATTTTTGAGAATATTTGAGAGAATGAGTTTTTGCCAATTTTTCCGATATGCCTTTATTAATGAAATGAAGGGTTTATATACAACATAAAAGTAAATCATGGTTAAGAATAACCGTGGTTACTAAACTATAGTTACAAAAAAGCAACTTAACTCATGGTTAGATAAAACCATGATAAAAAGTAACCATGGTTACAAGAAATTAAAAAAAATTATGAAATCTCTGCTGGTAGGTTGGTGGGGAATCGCTGGGGGCTTGTCTGCTAGTGAATTGTTCTTTTTCATTCGTCCAGATCAATTAAATCATCAATGTCATCTTCTATGTCCCCATAATTTTCTTGAGTATTCCAATAGTCGCCTATCATGCCAGAATTCATGCCAGCATGGACATCTTGATAGTGGCGTACTCTTATGGGGTCCTCGATGATGTGGCTGAGAAAAGGAACATAACATTTTGTTTGGGAGCAAAAGACCTTAAGGTTCCTTTCTTCAAAAACGAGGGAGGATGAATAGACCCATGTTTTGTTGAGCTGTATTGATTGTAGAAAAATCCTTGCTCTAGATAGTCATTCATCCGTAGAAGTAGAGCATTGTGGTATATATTCCTTTGGAATTCTGGTCATTGCTGGTCTTGAAAAAGGACAACATTCAATCAAAATCTCTGATCTGGCTTCTTCAGGGTAACCATTGCTATAGGAGGTAGGGATAGATCTGACTCCTAGATTGATTTACCCAAAAGGACATTTGTCTTGTTCAAAGATGGTATATAACACATGTGCCAATTTCCAGGAATATGGTTCTATGAATCTTCTGACCTGTTCTGCTTTGGTCACAATGATCCTGTAGACATATCCTATTTCCATCATTCTGTTGAACCATATATTTCTTCAAGAGGTTCCCACAGAGAAAGGTGTATGGCCATTCTATAGAAGACAAAACCTTTTTCGCAGTCACAAGCTTTAGTTTCTTCGTGTTTTTTCCCCATATAATATATGACATTTATACCTAGAGTATTTACATCTAGCCGAAATACTAAGTCTCATTTTTTTTTATAATAAATCATGTCGGCTATTTTTTCAGAAAAGAGATAGAAAAGTATCTTCTTTTCTAGATATGGCCCTAGGTATGGAAGTGTCATCATTTTTTGCTTCTTTGTTTTTTCTTCTTTTTCAAAGTAAACAACCATTTCCTTTATTTTTTTTTCTCTCTAAGCTCTTTTTCTAATTTTTCCACTTTTTTAGTTAATTCTTCTATTTTTTTCATTTTTTGAGCTCACTTCACTCTTCAACATATTTATCTCATTTTGGAGCATCTGAGGAGTTTGTGGTGAGAGGTTAATATGCTGAACAGGCAAAAGAATGGATTTTAAATTTTCTTCTTGATTTTTAAGATCAAGGTAACAACATAAAGCATGGAGAACTTTTGTTTTGGCCTTTGGGTTAGAGTTGCATAAGTTATCAACCAGGCACTTTTGTTCAGGCTTTAATTGGGCTTTTGCTCTGAAAGAGAGATTTGTTCCAGAAGGAAAGGCCTTTAAAGTGTATGGGCCGAAGAAAAAGGAATTTGCGCTTTGTGATGATCCTGCCATTGCTGAAAAGAATAAAAAATGGGTTAGCTTTAGAAAATCTTTCTACCTTGTCTATTTTGTTCTACATATGCATGGAAAAATTAATGTGTTAATGGGCTTAGTAGGCTCTTGACTTGCGTTAGTACCTACAACAAATTTGAATTTTGTACAAAGCCACTATGCAAATATATTATATTACTATATGAAAATTATATGTCTACTATGCTCATTGCTAATGGAAATTACATTGCTAATTTATAGAATCATTTTTTATAATTTTTTACAATTATCATGTTACAGTAAAAACATTTTTCTCTATATGTATTATTCTAACTATGTCTACATTCCTTACAATTTATTGGTAACTGTTTTGCAATATCATGTTACAGTAAAAACTTTTTTTTTATCCAACTCATAAATGTTAATATTTTTAATTGTTCTTCAAAATTATCTTGATTTTCTATTTCTTCATTATTATCACATATACTTAATACATCACTATCATTACTATTTTCACTACCATTTATACTAATTATATCAAATTCATCTTCTAATTCTAACTCTTTATACACTGTCATTCTTTCTAAATCTCCCTCTTTTATTTCTACATTCTCTAGCATAATGTCCTATTTGTCCACATATAAAACATTTACATTTTTTAATTGGTGGTTTTTTATTCTTAAATTTACTAACATGGTTTTTTCTAGGTATCCCTTTCTATAATTAGTAGCTTTTCTAAAATACTTCTTTTTCTATCTTGTTTATATATTCCTGGTATATACACATTTTTACAATAATTATAACTCTTTAACTTGTCTTAGCTACTTCATTTACTATACATTGATTTTTTAAGTATTCAAATGTAAATATTATCCTAGGTGCTATTCCTATTTGAAATGATGTACCATGTTTCTTATTCCATTCTTCTGCTAATATTGTATTAAAAGGAGGGGGTAATTTTAAAAAGTATTTACTACTAAGTTGATCATCAGTAAATGCTCTTCCTGTCTTTACTTGCTAAATTAAGATATTCATTACTAAAATCTTTTATCTGTGTCATATTGTCTATGTGTAATCTTTCTAAATCTTGTAAAGCTCTATTCTGCATTTCCGTATTTCCTCTATATTGATCATATCCTAAAATCATTTGTCTTATTTGACTAGTTATATTTTCTGTTACATCAGCATTAGCTACTAATACTCTATATGCATTACTATAATCCTTTTTCCAAGATTGAAAGTATAATTTTGCTACTTCTCCTAACAAATTTTCTACATAGTTTACTTTTTCTTGATTATCTATGAAAATTAAAATGTACTTAAATGTAATATCGTACTAGATTCCCATTTAGCTATTACTTCTTCCCATAATTGAGGGATGATAACTACTTAATACTAACATACTTCCACTATTTGCTAAGGCTGATGGGTAATGTTATTTGTTCATAAGGAAATTTTCTACTATATCCTTTACTTTTTATTTCTGGTGGACATATTCTAGTATTTTGGGTTATCTGCTCCTGGAAAAGTCCTATTTGGTTGTATTTCTACTGAGGGTATATTTCCTGGACTATCTACTACACCTGCAGATGTACTTGCTAATATTTTTTCTTCTATATAATCATCATATTTGGGAATTTCTACTTCTTCTAAAGGTAATACATAATCTTGTATATTTTTTCCTTTTCTAATTATTTCTAATAAATCTATTCTTCTATTTTCTTCATTTTTTATTCTAGGATAATTATCTCCATATACCATATCTATAAATAAACTGCAATCATCTAAATATGGATATTTCTAAGAAATTACCTTCCAGTCATATCCTGGATATTTACTATATAATTCTTCTAGCTTTTGTTTTTCTTCCATTTATAATCTCGATGCTACAAGACTATGTTTTAACCAATTTTCTATTAATTTTAATAAATGTTATTCTTACTTCTATCCCTGTTTCTAAATATATTTTCTTGTGCTATATGTACTATATGTGCCTCTAATCTTTCTATTTCGTTTATTAACATATTTCTAAATGCTGCTACATTTATTCTATTATCTAAAGTTATTTAAGTGAGCTATTAATTATTTCTCTATGTAAATTAAAATCTGTATTTATAGACATTATTATGGATCTTTAACTTCTACCTATAGTAGGCAAATTTTGTTCTATAGATTCTTCATCACTATCTAATTCTGAGGTTCCTACATTTCTTTGTTCTATAAAATTATCAAATCTATACTTTGGTTACCATTCAGATCTACATATATTGAACTACTTTCTGGTACTAACACTGTTTTTCTTGTATTTATTTCTACAAATTTTTCTAAGTTCCACCCTAATCCTGCTAATCTAGTAGGGATCTATTATTTCTGGTTTTATCATTCTAATTCCTCTAGTTGATAATCCATTTATTATTGTGTCTGTATTTACTTTATACCTATTTCCTGATTTATTACTAGCTCTACCTAAATATCCTATAGTAATATTTAAATTATCTCCTTCATAATCTTCGTATCCTTTAGTTTGTATTCCTATTTTTAACTTTTCTAAATCATTTATAGATTTTAATATATTAGGCGAATAATAAAATAATCTTGTATTACTATTCATATCTACTTTTATTGTTCCTAATACTGCTTTAGACATATTTTTTATCCAACTAGTATCTAATAATACTATTAATACCTTGGTTCCTACTCCAATCCTTGTTAAACCTTTTACTCCTATAACTATTAATCCTGAATATATTAATCTTTTTCCTTCTAATTTTAGCCTTCTTATTGTTTCCTTTATTTACTACATCTATAGTTTTTGTCTGACCATCTACTACACTTAGTTGCTGTTCTGAAGATACTTTTATTAAGGATGCCCTAAATTCCATTACTCCTACATTATACAATGTTCTAGGGTTTAATAATCTTAATTGATTTTGATTATATAATTCTAAATTTCTTTCTAAATCTATTATTTCTTCTAACCTTACATTATTATTTCCTTCTCTATCTTGTCTTCTTAATATTCTATCTAATAAAGTATATGGTCTTTCTGTACTAATACTACTTCTACTTCTTTCATCATTCCTAGTTATATTACCCTGTCTATCTATACTAGTAGTCGTATTACTTCTTCTAGGGACATTCTTATTCCCACTTTTTCCATACTAACATTTTACCTGTTTGATTTTCCTACTACTGGTTTAGGTCCTAAAGATAAATTTGCTAATTGATCATTAATATTTTCTACAGTTTTTATAAATAAAGGGATCTTGAGTTTTATTAGGCATTTTTTCTAAGCTATATTCTAGAGCTAATAATTTTTTATTTATTCCTAATAATAAAGAAATTATTGTGTTATATGGTATCCCTGCTATAGATCCTGAACTATTTTGATCATTGCTAAATCCTATTGATGGGTTGCTATTTCGTTTTCCGTAATTTCTAAACTATTTAAATAAAAAGAAAACTCATCCTGTTAATGTTTTTAATTTTTCATTTGAAATTATTATCTTTTTATCTAATTCATTTATACTTAACTCTAATTTTTCTAATTTTCTTAATACTTTATCTTCTAATTTTTTAGATAATTTACTAGTTGAACTTCCCCGGGTAACGGGATAGAACCCTCAATTAACAGTTTGGCTTTCTGTTACTAGGATACTAGAGTCTTAATCAGATTATAGAAGCTTCTGAGGAAGAGAAGAAGAGAAAAGAATTTTTTTTTAATTCATTTCACTCTTCTGAATCTAACAACCTACTACTATTTCAGAAGAATAGTGTTTCTAGTTTATCATTCTAACAACTACTGTACACATCAAAATTTTTTATAGAAAATAAATTTACCACAGTTGTTTGAAAGAAACCAACAACCAGAATAGGATCAACGGTGTTGGGGATATGGAATAAGATCAATAAGGGAGGGGCTCTCAACCTTATTGAAATATGTTAATTAACTTTACCTGGGAGACTTGATACCAATTTTAGGGCAAGGTACAGAAATCAGAAGAGCCGCAGTAGTCTAATTTTAGACGTTTATATCCATTCACAGAACAATGTTACCACGATACAAAGAGGTTGAACTTCTCCGAGTAACGAGATAGAATCCTCATTTTACAGTGTGGCTTTCTGTTACTAGGATACTAGAGTCTTAATGAGATTATAGAAGCTTCTGAGGAAGAGAAGAAAAGAAAAGAAAAAACTTTTTTTTTAATTCATTTCATTCTTCTGAATCTAACAACCTAATACTATTTTTGAAGAATAGTGTTTCTAGGCTATCATTCTAACAACAACTGTACACATTCAATTTTGCAAAAATAAATTTACCCAAGTTTTTTGAAAGAAGCCAACAACCGGAATAGGATCAACGGCGTTGGAGAAGAGGGATAAAATCAATAAGGAAGGATCTCTCAACCTTATTGAAATATGTTAATTAATTTTACCCGGGAGACTTAGAGGGAGAATTTTTGAGAATATTTTAGAGAAAGATTTTTTGCCAATTTTTTTGATATGCCTTTATTAATGAAATGAAGGGTTTATATACAACATAAAAGTAAATCATGGTTAAGAATAACCATGGTTACTAAACTATAGTTACAAAAAAGCAACTTAACTCATGGTTAGATAAAACCATGATAAAAAGTAACTATGGTTACAAGAAAGTAAACAAATTATGAAATCTCTGCTGGTAGGTTGGTGGAGAAAAGGAACATAACATTTGGTTTGGGAGCAAAAGACCTTAAGGTTCCTTTCTTCAAAAATGAGGGAGGATGAATAAGCCCATGTTTTGTTGAGCTGTATTGATTGTAGAAAAATCCTTGCTTTAGACAGGCATTTATCCGTAGAAGTAGAGCATTGTGGTATATATTCCCCTGGAATTCTGGTCATTGTTGGTCTTGAAAAAGGAAAGCATTCAATCAGAATCTCTGATCTGGCTTCTTCAGGGTAACCATTGCTATAGGAGGCAGGGATAGATCTGACTCCTAGATTGACATACCTACAAGGGCATTTGTCTTGTTCAAAGAAGGTATATAACACATGTGCCAATTTCCAAGAATATGGTTCTATGAATCTTCTGACCAGTTCTGCTTTGGTCACAGTGATCCTGTAGACATATCCCATTTCCATCATTCTGTTGAAACCATATATTTCTTCAAGAACTTGCCACAGAGAAAGGTGTATGGCCATTCTGCAGAAGACAAAACCTTCTTCGCAGTCATAAGCTTTAGTTTCTTCGTGTTTTTTCCCCATATAGTATATGACATTTATACCTAGAGTATCTACATCTGGCCGATATAGTAGGTCTCTCATTCTTTCTGATAATAAATCATATCGGCTATCTTTTCAGAAAAGAGATAGAAAAGTATCTTCTTTTCTAGATAGGGCCCTAGGTATGGAAGTGTAATCATTTTTTGCTTCTTTGTTTTTTCTTCTTTTCAAAGTAAACAACATTTCCTTTTCTTTTTCTTTTTTCTCTCTGAGCTCTTTTTCTAATTTTTCCACTTTTTACTTAATTCTGCTATTTTTTCATTTTTTGAGCTCACTTCACTCTTCAACACATTTATCTCATTTTGGAGCATCTGAGGAGTTTATGGTGAGAGGTTAATATGCTGAACAGGCAAAAGCATGGATTTTAAATTTTCTTCTTGATTTTTAAGATCAAGGTAACAACATAAAGCATGGAGAACTTATGTTTTGGCCTTTGGGTTAGAGTTTCATAAGTTATCAACCAAACACTTTTGTTCAGGCTTTAGTTGGGCTTTTGCTCTAAAAGAGAGATTTGTTCCAGAAGGAAAGGCTTTTAAAGTGTATGGGCCAAAGAAAAAGGCATTTGGGCTTTGTGATGATCCTGCCATTGCTGAAAAGAATAAAAAATGGGTTAGCTTTAGAAAATCTTTCTACCTTGTCTATTTTGGTCTACATATGCATGAAAAAAAATTAATATGTTAGTGGGCTTAGTAGGCTCTTGACTTGCGTCAGTACCTACAACAAATTTGAATTTTATACGAAGCCACTATGCAAGTATATTATATTACTATATGAAAATTACATGTCTACTATGCTCATTGCTAATGGAAATTACATTGCTAATTTATAGAATTATTACTAACCATTAATATTGTCCCAGGGGGGAAGTAAAAGTTGTCCATTCTATACTGTCTGGATGCATAGCTATCTGATGAAATCCTGATTTTAAATCAAACTTACTATATATTTCTTTATCCTTAATTTTTAATAATAAATAATCTATTCCTGGTAAAGTATACTGATCCTTATAAGTATTATCATTTAATCTTTTATAATTAAATACGATTCTACTTTTTCCTCTAACTATTTCACTATGTTTTTGTACTATAAAAGTTGTTATTCTATGTCTACTTTTAGAAGTGTCTAATTAAATTTCCTCTTAATAATTCTTCAATATGCTTAGCATATTCTGTTTTAGTTCTAGGATCTGGTATTATAGGTTTATCTTGTATTGTTAAATCTGGATTTATTATGTCTAATTTACATGTTATCCTATTTTTCTTCCATAATGCTAAAGGATTTTCTCCTAATACCGATAAATCTTCTAATCTTCTCATTAATGGTTCTAGATAAGCTCTATAATTATATTCTAGATTTCCATAATTATATAATATTACATCTTCTTCTAACTGGTTTTCTATCTCTATTTTATCACATTCTTCTTGTTCTTCAAATTTTTTATTTCTAATGGTTTACTAATAGGAGAGGTTTCTATTGATTCTGTTTTCTTAAAAAATGTTACTTTTCCATTTTCTATAGTTATTCCTCCTTGCATACTATAAATAAAATTCATTCCTATAATTAGTTGAGTCCTATCATGAATTTGTAATGGTAGTACATAACAAAATGGTAATATATATTTCTGGGTTTTAAATATTAAAAAACTTCATGTTTTTACTTTTAAGAAACTTTGTATTACGCTATTTACTCCTGCTATTCTTACTATTGTAAAAAATTTTTTAAAACATTCTATAGGTAAGGCTTTATCATCTATAGCACATTTACTAGCTCCGGTATCTATAATAGCATTTAAATTGTTTTGTTTATTATTTACTTCTATAGCTACTTTATAATTTAATAAGTTATTTACCATGTTTGCAAGTCTTACTGTATTGCTAGCTATTATTTCTACTTTGTCTTTATTCTTTTATCTAAAATTATTCTAATTAAACTATTAGCTATTTCTCTATGTAAGTTAAAATCCGTATTTATTGACATTTTAATCTTCTTCCTATAATAGGTAAATTTTGTTCTATAGATTCTTCATCACTGTCTAATTCTGAGTTTCCTACATTTCTTTGTTCTATAAAATTATCAAACCTTATACTCTGGTTACTATTTAAATCTACATATATTGAACTACTTTCTGGTACTAATACTATTTTTCTTGTATTTATTTCTATAAATTTTTCTAAGTTCCAACCTAATCCTTCTAATCTTGTAGGATCTATTATTTTTGGTTTTATCATTCGAATCCCTCTAGTTGATAATCCATTTATTATTGTATCTGTATTTATTCTATACCTATTTCCTGATTTATTACTAGCTCTTCCTAAATATCCTATTGTAATATTTAAATTATCTCCTTCATAGTCCTTGTCTGTATTCCTATTTTTAATTTTTCCAAATCATTTATGGACTTAGGTATGTTAGGCGAATAATCAAATAATCTTGTATTACTATTCATGTCTACCTCTATTGTTTCTAATACTGCTTTTGGCATATTTTTTATCCAGCTAGTGTCTAATAAAGACAATTAATACTTTAGTTCCTACTCCAATCCTTGTTAAACCTTTTACTCCTATCACTATTAATCCTGAATGTACTAATCTTTTTTCTTCTAATTTTAACCTTCTTATTGTTTCCTTATTTACTATGTCTATAGTTTTAGTTTGACCATCTACTACACTTATTTGCTGTTCTGTAGATACTTTTATTAAAGATGCTATAAATTCCATTACTCCTACATTATACAATGTTCTAGGGTTTAATAACCTTAATTGATTTTGATTATATAATTCTAGATTTCTTTCTAAATCTATTATTTCTTCTAACCTTACATTATTATTACCTTCCCTATCTTGTCTTCTTAATATTCTATCTAATAAAGTATATGGTCTTTCTATACTAATGCTACTTCTACTTCTTTCTTCATTTCTGGTAATATTACCCTGTCTATCTATACTAGTAATCGTATTACTTCTTCGTAGGGACATTTTTATTCCCACTTTTTCCATACTAACATTTTACCTTTTGATTTTCCTACTACTGGTTTAGGTCCTAAAGATAAATTTGCTAATTGATCATTAATATTTTCTACAGTTTTTATGAATAAAGGATCTTGAGTTTTATTAGGCATTTTTTCTAAGCTATATTGCTAGAGCTAATAATCTTTTATTTATTCCTAATAATAAAGAAATTATTGTGTTATTTTGTCTAATTATAGTTTTATATGGTATTTCTGCTATGGATCCTAAACTATTTTGATCATTGCTAAATCCTATTGATGGGTTTGCTATTTCATTTTTTGTAACTTCTAAACTATTCAAATAAAACGAGTCTTGTTCTAAATTCATCATGTTAATGTTTTTAATTTTTCATTTAAAATTATTATCTTTTTTTCTAATTCATTTATACTTAACTCTAATTTTTTTAACTTTCTTAATACTTTATCTTCTAATATTTTAGATACTTTACTGGTTTCCCTTATTTCTATGCTATTTTGTATTATCTTAATGTTTTCTAAGGTGTGGCTTTCTGTTACTAGGATACTAGAGTCTTCTTCTCTTCCTCAGAATAGTGTAGAAAACATTAAGATAATACAAAATAGTGTAGAAATAAGAGAAACCAATAGAGTATCTAAAAAATTAGAAGATAAAGTATTAAGAAAATTAGAAAAATTAGAGTTAAGTATAAATGAATTAGATAAAAAGATAATAATTTTAAATAAAAAATTAAAAACATTAACAGGATGAGTTTAGAACAAGACCCTTTTTCTTTGAATAGTTTAGAAGTTACTGAAAATGAAATAGCAAACCCATCAATAGGATTCAGTATTGACCAAAATAGTTTAGGATCCATAGCAGGAATACCATACAAAACTATAATTAGACAAAATAACACAATAATTTCTTTATTATTAGGAATAAATAAAAAATTATTAGCTCTAGAATATAGCTTAGAAAAAATGCCTAAAAAAACTCAACATCCTTTATTCATAAAAACTATAGAAAATATTAATGATCAATTGACAAATTTATCTTTAGGACCTAAACCAGTAGTAGAAAAATCAAAAGGTAAAATGTTAGTATGGAAAAAGTGGGAATAGGAACGTCACTAAGAAGAAGTAAGACGACTACTAGTATAGATAGACAGGGTAATATCACTAGGAATGATGAAAGAAGTAGAAGTAGTATTAGTACAGAAAGACCATATACTTTGTTAGATAGAATATTAAGAAGACAAGATAGAGAAGGTAATAATAATGTAAGGTTTGAAGAAATAATAGAATTAGAAAGAAATCTAAATTATATAATCAAAATCAATTAAGGTTATTAAACCCTAGAACATTGTATAATGTAGGAGTAATGGAATTTAGAGCATCTTTAATAAAAGTATCTGCAGAACAGCAACTAAGTGTAGTAGATGGTCAAACTAAAACTATAGACATAGTAAATAAGGAAACAATAAGAAGGCTAAAATTAGAAGCAAAAAGATTAGTACATTCAGGATTAATAGTGATAGGAGTAAAAGGTTTAATAAGGATTGGAGTAGGAACTAAAGTATTAATTGTCTTATTAGACACCAGCTGGATAAAAAAATATGTCAAAAGCAGTATTAGGAACAATAGAGGTAGACATGAATAGTAATACAAGATTATTTTATTATTCACCTACATATTAAGTCCATAAATGATTTAGAAAAATTAAAAATAGGAATACAGACTAAAGGGTACGAGGACTATGAAGGAGATAATTTAAATATTACAATAGGATATTTAGGAAGAGCAAGTAATAAATCAGGAAATAGGTATAGAGTAAATACAGATACAATAATAAATGGATTATCAACTAGAGGGATTAAAATGATAAAACTAGAAATAATAGATCCTACAAGATTAGCAGGATTAGGTTGGAACTTAGAAAAATTTGTAGAAATAAATACAAGAAAAACAGTATTAGTACCAGAAAGTAGCTCAATATATGTAGATTTAAATGGTAATCAGAGTATAAGGTTTGATAATTTTATAGAACAAAGAAATGTAGGAACTTAGAATTAGATAGTGATGAAGAATCTATAGAACAAAATTTACCTACTATAAGAAGAAGTTAAAATGTCAATAAATACAAATTTTAACTTACATAGAGAAATAGTTAATAGTTTAATTAGAATAACTTTAGATAAAAGAATAAATGTAGTAGCATTTAGAAACATGATAATAACCGAAATAGAAAGATTAGAAGCACAGATAGTACATATAGCACAAGAAAATATATTTAGAAATAGGATAGAGGTAAGAATAAATTTATTAAAATTAATAGAAAATTAGTTAAAACATAGTTTAATAGCCTTGAAATTATAAATGGAAGAAACAACAAAAGCTAAAAGAATTATATAGTAAATATCCAGGATATGACTGGAAGGTTAATTTCTTAGAAATACCAGATTTAGATGATTGCAGTTTATTTATAGATATGGTATATGGAGATAATTATCCTAGAATAAAAAATGAAGAAAATATAGATTTGTTAGAAATACTTAGAAAAGGAAAAAATATACAAGATTATGTATTACCTTTAGAAGAAGTAGATATTTCCAAATATGATGATTATATAGAAGATAAAATATTAGCAAGTACATCTTCAGGTGTAGTAGACAGTCCAGGAAATTTACCTCCAATAGAAATTCAACCAAATAAGACTTTTCCAGGAGCAGATAATCAAAATACTAGAATATGTACACCACAAATAAAAAGTAAGGGATATAGTAGAAAATTTCTTTACGAACAAATAACATTACCATCTGCTTTAGCAAATAGTGGAAGTATGTTAGTATTAAGCAATTATCATCCCCAATTATGGGAAGAAGTAATAGCTAAATGGGAGTCTAGTACGATATTACATTTAATTACCTTTAATTTCATAGATAATCAAGAAATAGTAAATTATGTAGAAAATTTATTAGGAGAAGTAGCAAAATTATACTTTCAATCATGGAAAAAAGGATTATAATAATGCTTATAGAGTATTAGTAGCCAATGCTGATGTAACAGAAAATATAACTAGTCAAATAAGACAAATGATTTTAGGATATGATCAGTATAGAGGTAATACTGAGATGCAGAATAGAGCTTTACAAGATTTAGAAAGATTACACATAGATAATATGACACAGATAAAAGATTTTAGTAATGAATATCTTAATTTAGCAAGTAAGACAGGAAAAGCCTTTATTGATGATCAACTTAGTAGCAAATACTTTTTAAAATTATCCACCTCCTTTTAATACGATATTAGCAGAAGAATGGAATAAAAAACATGGTACATCATTTCAAATAGGAATAGCACCTAGAATAATATTTACATTTGAATATTTAAAAAATTAATGTATAGTAAATGAAGTAGCTAAGCAGGTTAAAAGTTATAATTATTGTAAAAATGTGTATATACCAGGAATATATAAGCAAGATAGAAAAAGAAATACTTTAGAAAAGCAACTAATTATAGAAAAGGGGATACTTAGGAAAAACCATTTTAGTAAATTCAAGAATAAAAAACCACCAATTAAAAAATGTAAATGTTTTATATGTGGACAAGTAGGACATTATGCTAGAGAATGTAGAAACAAAAGAGGAGATTTAGAAAGAATGACGGTATATAAAGAGTTAGAATTAGAAGATGAATTTGATATAATTAGTATAAATGGTAGTGAAAATAGTAATGATAGTGATGTATTAAGTATATGTGATAATAATGAAGAAATAGAAAATCAAGATAATTTTGAAGAACTATTAAAAATATTAACTTTATGAGTTGGATAATAGAAAAACAGTTACCATTAAATTGTAAAGAATGTAGACATAGTTGGGATAATACATATAGAGAAAAATGCTTTTATTTTAATATGATAATTGTAAAAAATTGTAAAAAATGTAAAAATTGCGAATTAGTATGTTGTCCCATGGATATAGCAAGATTTGGTGAGACAGTAGAATATGGAGATGAAATTAAAAAAGAAGAAATTAAAATAGATAAGAAAAGAAGATGAAGACATAGGATTTCTAAAATTGAAAATAATTATTTAAAAGAAAAAATAAATAAATTAGAAAAAGAATTATCTGAAATTAAATTAGAAAAAGAATTAGAAATAAGTAGATTAGAACAAAGAATAATTGATTTAGAAAATAAAAATAAGTTAAAACAAATAAAAGAAGAACACAAAGTAGAAATAATAGCTAACAGTACCGTAAGACCTGCAAACATGGTAAATAACTTATTAAATTGTAAAGTAGCCTTACCTATAGAATGTTTTGAAAAATTACCTACAGCAGTAAGAATAGTAGGAGTAAATAGTGTAACACAAAGTTTCTTAAAAGTAAAAATAGGAAGTTATTTAATATTTAAAACCCAGAAATATTTATTACCATTTTGTTATGTACTACCGTTACAAATTCATGATAGGACTCAGATAATTATAGGAATGAATTTTATTTATAGTATGCAAGGAGGAATAACTATAGAAAATGGAAAAGTAACATTTTTTTAAGAAAACAGAAACAATAGAAACCTCTCCTATTAGTAGACCATTAGAAATAAAAATTTTTGAAGAACAGGAAGAATGTGATAAAATAGAGATAGAAGACCAGTTAGAAGAAGATATAATATTATATAATTATGGAAATCTAGAATCTAATTATATAGCTTATCTAGAACCATTAATGAAAAAATTAGAAGATTTATCGGTATTAGGAGAAAATCCTTTAGCATTATGGAAGAAAAATAGGATAACATGTAAATTAGATATAATAAATCCAGATATAAATATTAAAAAGGAATTAGAAAGTTTTTTAGGATTATTAAATTATACTAGAAATTATGTACCAAATTTAGAAAAATTAACAGGTCCTTTTTATAACAAACTTAAAGTAGGAGGAGAAATTAGATTTAATAATGAAGATAAAAAATTATTAAAACAAATAAAAAATATAATAAGAAACTTACCAGACTTAGAATTACCTCCAAAAAACAGTTACATAATAATAGAAACAGATGGTAGTTTAGAAGGATGGGGAGGAATATTAAAATGGAAGCTAAACAAAGAATATTACCTCCAAAAATGAAGTAGGTATACTAGTGGAAAAAATAGAACTAAAATAACTAGTATAGATGCAGAAATATTAGCATGTATAAATACTTTAAAGAATATTAAGATATTCATATTTGATAAATTAGAATATACTCTTAGAACAGACTGTAATGCTATAGTAAAATTTTATAAAAAAATAAACTCTAGTAAATTAAGTACAAATAGATGGATAAAATTTATAGATTACTTAAAAATTACTGGTGTAGAATGTAAAATAGAACATGTTAAAGCTAATGAAAATTTCCTTGCAGATAAATTATCTAAAATTATAAAAAATAATTGTATAAATTAGCAATGTAATTTCCATTAGCAATGAGCATAGTAGACAAGTAATTTTCACATAGTAATATAATATACTTGCATAGTGGCTTTGTACAAAATTCAAATTTGTTGTAGGTACTGACGCAAGTCAAGAGCCTACTAAGCCCACTAACACATTAATTTTTATTTCATGCATATGTAGACCAAAATAGACAAGGTAAAAGATTTTCTAAAGCTAACCCATTTTTTATTCTTTTCAGCAATGGCAGGATCATCACAAAGCCCAAATGCCTTTTTCTTTGGCCCATACACTTTAAAAGCCTTTCCTTTTGGAACAAATCTCTCTTTCAGAGCAAAAGCCCAACTAAAGCCTGAACAAAAGTGCTTGGTTGATAACTTATGGAACTCTAACCCAAAGGCCAAAACAAAAGTTCTCCATGCTTTATGTTGTTACCTTGATCTTAAAAATCAAGAAGAAAATTTCAAATCCATGCTTTTGCCTGTTTAGCATATTAACCTCTCACCACAAACTCCTTAGATGCTCCAAAATGAGATAAATATGTTGAAGAGTGAAGTGAGCTCAAAAAATGAAAAAAAAAGAAGAATTAAGTAAAAAAGTGGAAAAATTAGAAAAAAAGCTCAAAGAGAAAAAAGAAAAAGAAAAGGAAAATGGCTGTTTACTTTGAAAAAGAAGAAAAAACAAAGAAGCAAAAAATGATGACACTTCCATACCTAGGGCCCTTATCTAGAAAAGAAGATACTTTTCTATCTCTTTTCTGAAAAGATAGCCGATATGATTTATTATCAAGAAAAAATGAGAGACCTAGTATATCGGCCAGATGTAAATACTCTAGGTATAAATGTCATATACTATATGGGAAAAAAACATGAAGAAACTAAAGCTTGTGATTGCGAAGAAGGTTTTGTCTTTTACAGGATGGCCATACACCTTTATTTGTGGGAACCACTTGAAGAAATATATGGTTCAAACAGAATGATGGAAATGGGATATGTCTACAGGATCATTGTGACCAAAGCAGAACAAGTCAGAAGATTCATAGAACCATATTCCTAGAAATTGGCACATGTGTTATATACCTTCTTTGAACAAGACAAATGTCCTTCTGGGTATATCAATCTAGGAGTCAGATCTATCGCTGCCTCCTATAGCAATGGTTACCCCTGAAGAAGCCAGATCAGAGATTCTGATTGAATGCTGTCCTTTTTCAAGACCAGCAATGACCAGAATTCCAGGGGAATATATACCACAATGCTCTACTTCTATGGATGAATGCCTGTCTAGAGCAAGGATTTTTCTACAATCAATACAGCTCAACAAAACATGGGCCTATTCATCCTCCCTCATTTTTGAAGAAAGGAACCTTAAGGTCTTTTGCTCCCAAACCAAATGTTATGTTCCTTTTCTCAGCCACATCATCGAGGACCCCATAAGAGTACGCCACTATCAAGATGTCCATGCTGGCATGAATTCTAGCATGATAGGCGACTATTGGAATTCTCAAGAAAATTATGGGGACATAGAAGATGACATTGATGATTTAATTGATCTAGACGAATGAAAAAGAACAATTCACCAACAGACAAGCCCCCAGAGATTCCCCCACCAACCTGCCAGTAGAGATTTCATAATTTGTTTAATTTCTTGTAACCATAGTTACTCTTTATCATGGTTTTATCTAACCATGAGTTAAGTTGCTTTTTTGTAAACTATAGTTTAGTAACCATGGTTATTCTTAACCATGATTTACTTTTATGTTGTATATAAACCCTTCATTTCATTAATAAGAGCAGATCGAAAAATTTTCTCAAAAGAAAAAATCTCTCATCTCTCTTTGAAAATCTCTCAGGTAAAGTACTAATATCAACATATTTCAATAAGGTAGAGAGTTCCTTCCTTATTGATCTTATTTCTCATCTCCCAACGCCGTTGATCCTATTTCGGTTGTTGGCTTCTTTTAAAAAACTTGGGTAAATTTATTTTTACAAAATTGAATGTGTACAGTAGTTGTTAGAATAACAGGCTAGAAACACTATTCTTCAGAAATAGAAGTAGGTTGTTAGATTCAGAAGAGTGAAATGAATTAAAAAAAAAGTTTTTTCTTTTCTCTTCTTCTCTTCCTTAGAAGCTTCTATAATCTTATGAAGACATAGGATTTCTAAAATTAAAAAATAATTATTTAAAGAAAAAAAATAAATAAATTAGAAAAAGAATTATCTAAAATTAAATTAGAAAAAGAATTAGAAATAAGCAGATTAGAACAAAGGATAATTGATTTAGAAAATAAAAATAAGTTAACACAAATAAAGAAAGAAGACGAAGTAGAAATAATAGCTAGCAATACAGTAAGACCTGCAAACATGGTAAATAACTTATTAAATTGTAAAGTAGCTATAGAAGTAAATAATAAACAATACAATTTAAATGTTATTATAGATATAAGAGCTAGTAAATGTGCTATAGATCAATTAAATCATCAATGTCATCTCCTATGTTCCCATAATTTTCTTGAGAATTCCAATAGTCGCCTATCATGCCAGAATTCATGCCAGCATGGACATCTTGATAGTGGCGTACTCTTATGGGGTCCTCGATGATGTGGCTGAGAAAAGGAACATAACATTTGGTTTAGGAGCAAAAGACCTTAAGGTTCCTTTCTTCAAAAACGAGGGAGGATGAATAGGCCCAAGTTTTGTTGAGCTGTATTGATTGTAGAAAAATCCTTGCTCTAGACAGGCATTCATCTGTAGAAGTAGAGCATTGTGGTATATATTCCCTTGGAATTCTGGTCATTGCTGGTCTTGAAAAAGGACAGCATTCAATCAGAATCTCTGATCTAGCTTCTTCAAGGTAACCATTGCTATAGGAGGCAGGGATAGATCTGACTCCTAGATTGATATACCCAGAAGGACATTTGTCTTGTTCAAAGAAGGTATATAACACATGTGCCAATTTCCAAGAATATGATTCTATGAATCTTCTGACCTGTTCTGCTTTGGTCACAATGATCCTATAGACATATCCCATTTCCATCATTCTGTTGAAACCATATATTTCTTCAAGAGGTTCCCACAGAGAAAGGTGTATGGCCATTCTGTAGAAGACAAAACCTTCTTCGCATTCACAAGCTTTAGTTTCTTCGTGTTTTTTCCTCATATAGTATATGACATTTATACCTAGAGTATTTACATCTGGCCGATATACTAGGTTTCTCATTTTTTCTTGATAATAAATCATATCGGCTCTCTTTTTAGAAAAGAGATAGAAAAGTATCTTCTTTTCTAGATAGGGCCCTAGGTATGGAAGTGTCATCATTTTTTGCTTCTTTGTTTTTTCTTTGTTTTCAAAATAAACAACCATCTCCTTCTCTTTTTCTTTTTTCTCTCTGAGCTCTTTTTCTAATTTTTCCACTTTTTTACTTAATTCTTCTATTTTTTTTTCATTTTTTGAGCTCACTTCACTCTTCAATGTAATGATATGTCGATGGGCTTAGTGGGCTCCTGACTTACGTTGGTACCCACAACAAATCTGAATTTTGTACAATGCCATCATACAATTAATGCAGATTACTTTTCTATATGAAGACTAAATTTCTAAAAATTACATTTCTATCGTATAAATTATTGCTAATTTATAGAGTCATTTTTTATTATTCTAGATAATTTATCTGCAAGAAAATTCTCATTAGCTTTTACATGTTCTATTTTACATTCTACACCAGTAATTTTTAAGTAATCTATAAATTTTATCCATCTATTTGTACTTAATTTACTAGAATTTACCTTATTGTAAAATTTTACTATAGCATTACAATCTGTTCTAAGGGTATATTCCAATTTATCAAATATGAATATCTTAAATTTCTGCATCTATACTAGTTACTTTAGTTCTATATTTTCCACTAGTATATCTACTTAATTTTTCTAAGCTTCGGGGATCTTCTTTGTTTGGTTTCCATTTTAATATTCCTCCCCATCCTTCTAAACTACCATCTGTTTCTATTATTATATAACTATTTTTTGGAGGTAATTCTAAATCTGGTAAGTTTCTTATTATATTTTTTATTCGTTTTAACAATTTTTTATCTGTTTTAACAATTTTTTATCTTCATTATTAAATCTAATTTCTCCTCCTACTTTAAGTTTATTATAAAAAGGACCTGTTAATTTTCCTCAATTTGATACATAATTTTTAGTATAATTTAATAATCCTAAAAAACTTTCTAATTCCTTTTTAGTATTTATATCTTCATTAAAGTTTATGACCTTTTTAATTATATAAGGTTGTAATTTCATTATTCCTTTTCCTATTTCTAATCCTAAAAATTCTATCCTTGGTTGTCCTAATTTTAATTTGGTCTTGTATAATATTAATCCTTCTTTCTCACAAATATTAAAGAATTCTTTCAAATGTTGAATATGTTGTGCTATGTTATCACTAAATATCAAAATATCATCTATGTAACATATTATGAAATCGTCTAAGTGTCTAAATATATTATCCATCTTTCTTTGGAATATACTAGGAGCATTTTTTAATCCAAAAGGCATTACTAACCATTCATATTGTCCTAGGGAGGAAGTAAAAGTTGTCCATTCTATACTAGTCTGGATGCATAGCTATCTGATGAAATCCTGATTTTAAATCAAACTTACTATATATTTCTGTGTCCTTAATTTTTAATAATAAATAATTTATTCCTGGTAAAGTATACTGATCCTTATAAGTATTATCATTTAATCTTTTATAATTAAATACCATTCTACTTTTTCCTCTAACTATTTCACTATGTTTTTGTACTATAAAAGCTGCTGTTCTATGTCTACTTTTAGAATGTCTAATTAAATTTTCTCTTAATAATTCTTCAATATGTTTAGCATATTCTATTTTAGTTCTAGGATCTGGTATTATAGGTTTATCTTGTATTGTTAAGTCTGGATTTATTATGTCTAATTTATATGTTATCCTATTTTTCTTCCATAATGCTAAAGGGATTTTCTCCTAATACTGATAAATCTTCTAATTTTTTCATTAATGGTTCTAGATAAGCTCTATAATTAGATTCTAGATTTTCATAATTATATAATATTACATCTTCTTCTAACTGGTCTTCTATCTCTATTTTATCACATTCTTTCTGTTCTTAAAAAAATTTTATTTCTAATGGTCTACTAATAGGAGAGGTTTCTATTGTTTCTGTTTTCTTAAAAAATGTTACTTTTCCATTTTCTATAGTTATTCCTCCTTGCATACTATAAATAAAATTCATTCCTATAATTATTTGAGTCCTATCATGAATTTGTAACGGTAGTACATAACAAAATGGTAATAAATATTTTTGGGTTTTAAATATTAAATAACTTCCTGTTTTTACTTTTAAAAAACTTTGTGTTATACTATTTACTCTTACTATTCTTACTGCTGTAGGTAATTTTTCAAAACATTCTATAGGTAAGACTTTATCATCTATAGCACATTTACTAGCTCCAGTATCTATAATAGCATTTAAATTATATTGTTTATTATTTACTTCTATAGCTACTTTACAATTTAATAAGTTATTTACCATGTTTGCAGGTCTTACTGTATTGCTAGCTATTATTTCTACTTCGTCTTCTTCATCTATTTGTTTTAACTTATTTTTATTTTCTAAATCAATTATTCTTTGTTCTAATCTGCTTATTTCTAATTCTTTTTCTAATTTAATTTCAAATAATTCTTTTTCTAATTTATTTATTTTTTCTTTTAAATAATTATTTTCTAATTTTAGAAATCCTATGTCTTCATCTTCTTTCTTATCTATTTTACTTTCTTCTTTTTTAATTTCATCTCCATATTCTACTATCTCACCAAATCTTGTTATATCCATAGGGACAACATACTAATTCACAATTTTTATATTTTTTACAATTATCATATTACAATAAAAACATTTTTCTCTATATGTATTATCCCAATTATGTCTACATTCCTTACAATTTAATGATAATTGTTTTTCTATTATCCAACACATAGGGTTAATATTTTTAATTGTTCTTCAAAATTATCTTGATTTTCTATTTCTTCATTATTATCACATATACTTAATACATCACTATCATTACTATTTTCACTACCATTTATACTAATTATGTCAAATTCATCTTCTAATTCTAACTCTTTATACACTGTCATTCTTTCTAAATCTCCTCTTTTGTTTCTACATTCTCTAGCATAATGTCCTATTTGTCCACATATAAAACATTTACATTTTTTAATTGGTGGTTTTTTATTCTTGAATTTACTAACATGGTTTTTCTTAGGTATCCCTTTTCTATAATTAGTTAGCTTTTCTAAAGTATTTCTTTTTCCTATCTTGCTTATATATTCCTGGTATATACACATTTTTACAATAATTATAACTCTTAACCTGCTTAGCTACTTCATTTACTATACATTGATTTTTTAAATATTCAAATGTAAATATTATTCTAGGTGCTATTCCTATTTGAAATGATGTACCATGTTTTTTATTCCATTCTTCTGCTAATATCGTATTAAAAGGAGGAGGTAATTTTAAAAAGTATTTGCTACTAAGTTGATCATCAGTAAAGACTCTTCCTGTCTTGCTTGCTAAATTAAGATATTCATTACTAAAATCTTTTATCTGTGTCATATTATCTATGTGTAATCTTTCTAAATCTTGTAAAGCCCTATTCTGCATCTCAGTATTACCTCTATACTGATCATATCCTAAAATCATTTGTCTTATCTGACTAGTTATATTTTCTGTTACATTAGCATTGGCTACTAATACTCTATAAGCATTATTATAATCCTTTTTCCTGGATTGAAAGTATAATTTTGCTACTTCTCCTAATAAATTTTCTACATAGTTTACTTTTTCTTGATTATCTATGAAAATTAAAAGTACTTAAATGTAATATTGTACTAGATTCCCATTTAGCTATTTGCTTCTTCCCATAATTGGGGATGATAATTACTTAATACTAACATACTTCCACTATTTGCTAAGGCAGATGGTAATGTTATTTGTTCATAAGGAAACTTTCTACTATATCCTTTACTTTTTATTTCTGGTGTACATATTCTAGTATTTTGATTATCTGCTCCTAGAAAAGTCCTATTTGGTTGTATTTCTACTGAGGGTAAATTTCCTGGACTATCTACTACACCTGAAGATGTACTAGCTAATATTTTATCTTCTATATAATCATCATATTTGGGAATATCTACTTCTTCTAAAGGTAATACATAATCTTGTATATTTTTTCCTTTTCTAAGTATTTCTAACTAAATCTATCATTTTTATTTCTTTATTTTTTATTCTAGGATAATTATCTCCATATACCATATCTATAAATAAACTGCAATCATCTAAATCTGGTATTTCTAAGAAATTAACCTTCCAGTCATATTCTGGATATTTACTATATAATTCTTTTAGCTTTTGTTGTTCTTCCATTTATAATTTCGAGGCTATTAAAGAGTGATGATTATATAGGATGGTTTTAATTGGTGGTTTTTTATTCTTGAATTTACTAACATGGTTTTTCCTAGGTATCCCTTTTCCATAATTAGTTGCTTTTCTAAAGTATTTCTTTTTCCTATTTTACTTATATATTCCTGGTATATACACATTTTTACAATAATTATAACTCTTAACCTGCTTAGCTACTTCATTTACTATACATTGATTTTTTAAATATTCAAATGTAAATATTATTCTAGGTGCTATTCCTATTTGAAATGATGTACCATGTTTTTTATTTCATTCTACAGCTAATATCGTATTAAAAGGAGGAGGTAATTTTAAATAGTATTTGCTACTAAGTTGATCATCAGTAAAGACTCTTCCTGTCTTGCTTGCTAAATTAAGATATTCATTACTAAAATCTTTTATCTGTGTCATATTATCTATGTGTAATCTTTCTAAATCTTGTAAAGCTCTATTCTCCATCTCAGTATTACCTTTATACTGATCATATCCTAAAATCATTTGTCTTATCTGATTAATTATATTTTCTGTTACATCAGCATTGGCTACTAATACCCTATAAGCATTATTATAATCCTTTTTCCAGGATTGAAAGTATAATTTTGCTACTTCTCCTAATAAATTTTCTACATAGTTTACTTTTTCTTGATTATCTATGAAATTAAAAGTACTTAAATGTAATATCGTACTAGATTCCCATTTAGCTTTTGCTTCTTCCCATAATTGGGGATGATAATTACTTAGTACTAATATACTTCCACTATTTGTTAAGGCAGATGGTAATGTTATTTGTTCATAAGGAAACTTTCTACTATATCCTTTACTTTTTATTTCTGGTGTACATGTTCTAGTATTTTGATTATCTGCTCCTAGAAATATCCTATTTGGTTGTATTTCTACCGAGGGTAAATGTCCTGGACTATTTACTACACCTGAAGATGTACTAGCTAATAATTTTATCTTCTATATAATCATTATATTTGGGAATATTTACTTCGAAATTATATAGTAAATATCCAGGATATGACTGGAAGTTAATTTCTTAGAAATACCAGATTTAGATGATTGTAGTTTATTTATAGATATGGTATATGGAGATAATTATCCTAAAATAAAAAATGAGGAAAATATAGATTTACTAGAAATACTTAGAAGAGGAACAAATACACAAGATTATGTATTACCTTTAGAAGAAGTAGATATTCCCAAATATGATGATTATATAGAAGAAAAATTATTAGCTAGTACATCTTCAAGTGTAGTAGATAGTCCAGGAAATTTACCCTCAGTAGAAATACAACCAAATAGGACATTTTCAGGAGCAGATAATCAAAATACTAGAACATGTACACCAGAAATAAAAAATAAAAGATATAGTAGAAAGTTTCCTTATGAACAAATAACATTACCATCTGCCTTAGCAAATAGTGGAAGTATGTTAGTACTAAGTAATTATCATCCCCAATTATGAGAAGAAGCAATAGCTAAATGGGAATCTAGTACGATATTACATTTAAGTACTTTTAATTTCATAGATAATCAAGAAAAAGTAAATTATATAGAAAATTTATTAGGAGAAGTAGCAAAATTATACTTTCTATCTTGGAAAAAGGATTATAATAATGATTATAGGGTATTAGCAGCCAATGCTAATGTAATAGAAAATATAACTAGTCAGATAAGACAAATGATTTTAGGATATGATCAGTATAGAGGTAATACTGAGATGCAGAATAGGGCTTTACAAGATTTAGAAAGATTACATATAGATAATATGACATAGATAAAAGATTTTAGACAAAACTTAGATTATAGTGGATTTAGTTTTGCTGCAACGACGGTTACCAACTCTAAAAAATCTAGGATTAAGTGTTTAGAAAAATTTATATTGGAGTTCCAAATTAACAAAACCCTATTTGTAAATTATGTAAGATTGTCCAAAGTATGGGAAGTGGAACTAAATATTGAAAATAACATACGACTTAATGTATGCAAACACATGCTCTCCTAGAAGACCATACCCAAACTTCACCAAATACTTTATGGGACAACATTGTCATATGTTTTAGATACTTACATCAAAACATAAGAGATGGCTGAATGGATTGCATCGAATGAACATTTTTTCACTTAAGCAGAAGATACAAAGATTAAAAAATTTCATGAGGAGGTATGTTTAACCTTATTTTAATTTAGTTCTCAAAAACACATGTAAAAATGATTGTATGAAATTGTTTGAACAAACAAAAAAAATTGATTGCAACTTTCCATTCTTTTAAATGTGTTGCTTTTGTTACTTCTAATTATTCAATTGTATATAATAGGTTATTATATTTGCATTACTTCTCATTATATTTATGATAATTAGATGTTGCATAAAAGAATTATTATATTTTGTGAATTAAAATTTTCTAATAATACTTTTTCTATTTCAATGCAATCACGAGTGTTTGTAGAGAAATATGAAATACAAGATAAAATTTTTAGGATAATTTTTGATAATGCATTTATCAATAATTTTAGCATTGAACTGTTTACTAATAACTTAACACTTATTTGATGTGTTTGTCATATTATCAATTTAATTGTACAAGATGATTTAAGGTTAATTAATTGTCATAAAGAAAAAAGTTATAGATGTACTACAATACATTTCATCAAGAGTTTCTAAAAGAAAAGATTTTAATTCTTTATTGGCCCTAATGAATTAAGAAAATATATTTCTAATAGTTATAATTTTGAAATTTTGCAATGGCGGAAAGCAAAAGCAAATAAAAGAGTGTTTCCTATACTATCTATCATGGTTATCCGATGTCTAGTGTAGCATCAAAATCTTCTTTTAGTGTGAAAAATAAGGTAATAAATGAAATCAAATCAAGGTTATTGCCAAAAGCATTGGATTGCATGATATGTTTGAAAGATTGAGAGAATACAAAATAAAAATTTGAAGACTAAATCAAAAATGACAACGGGACAATGAAATGAGAATTGAGAGTTGTTCCATTCACAAAAATTAGTTTGTAATATTTATAATTTACAATTTTATATTTTTAATATCTATAATTTTTTATGTAAAACAAGTGAATGGGTGAAGTACAAACGAGAGATAATTTAACGGGTGCCAACCTAATTGGAATATACGGTAATTATAATAATACAAATTCATCCATTTACTTTAAAGTTGATTTATTTAATATTGTATTAATTTGTATATTAAACTAATTTAAAATAAATTGACAAAACTGTAAGATATATAAATATTATTTATTTATTTTTATTTTTTTGTTCTAACTTCCAAGTGATGTTAATATATTTGTTATTTCTTAATTATGTAATGAGTTTTTTTCTTATTTCTTGTAACACAAAAAATTTATAATAATGGTTTGAAATTATTACTATTATTATAAATACAATGAGTGAAATAAAATAAAATATAAAATATTTATCAAGTATCCCCAAAGGCTTGGGCTGAAGGGCTTGCGCATTAAGGCCTGGCCTAGCCCTTCAACAAGCAGGGCCGAGCTGATACTGTATATAAAAACATATTTTTAAATAAAAAAAATTAAAATAAATTACTAAGACTATTATACTAACAACTTTAGACCTAACAACACTTAGCAAGTTATTTTTTATTTCAACTCTATCAAATTATATTATTTGCATATATATATATAATTTAAAAGTAAATTATGATAATAATTAAGATTAAAAAAGAAAAAACATAATTTTGATTTGGATTCGTAGAGGCATTGAAACCGTGCCATCCAAACCAAGACTTGCGGGAATATGATGCATGGTGGGTTTGGTCATCTTTTGAAGCAATTGAAGTATAAAGAATGTCGCCGTAAATTAAAAGTCTCCCAATCTCTCTACGGCTAGCTTGTTTGACGGAGAGATCGCCGAAGATCTTAAACAAACACGTATGACGGGACACTTATGATCCATTGGTATTTTTTTTCCAACCACAGCGAAACAAGCAGGCAGCCATGAAAAACAGCACGTGGCAGGTACACACAGGCATCGCACGATTCCCGATAGCCATGGCCAAGTTGGTCCGCTCGGATTGGCTTAGTCTTAATTTGAAGTCAAACTCTGCCACCACATAACAGTCCACGAGGTTATGCAATAGGCAGCAAACTCCTGCTGCATTTCCCATCCCTGGCTCTATTCGTTTCAGAATTCAGATTTCAGATTTCACAGCTGACCCATTAAACCTTTGCCCTTGATCCCCATTTTTTAAAAGAATTCAATGAATTTTTTTTTAATGAAGTGATTTAACAAATTTAAAATTGCTGAAATTTTGTGAGAAAAATAAACATATTTATTGTTATTCAATAGGAATTTTGACAGGAATAAATTTTTAATTAATGAAAATTGTGAACAGAGCAGAGCATGTAATAATTTTCTCAATCTTTTTCAATCTAGATAAAATAATGTCAAAAGAAAATGGTAAGAAAGAAAACTTAACCCACTGACAGTTTCTAGTAAAAAAGGCACTTCCCCGCTGCTTTTTCACTTTTCAAGCTAGAGTGGATTTCAGCGTAAGCATCAAAGGCAAACAGTATTACCCATTACCAAAGCATTATTATTATAATACATGTATTTTGAAGGACTTTCAGTTTTCATAATAACCGAAAATATATATTGTTTTTGTTTCATGACAATTTTCTTTTTTAAAAAAAAAGAAAATTGTTTTTGTTTCCAGTATGGTCATCCATTCACTTTCACGGCCAGACCCACTTTCTGTAACAATTCAAAACTCCCAAAACTCCCACATCTATGTCAAGGGACAAACAAACCCGAACCAGAGGGGACCCGTATTTTCTTCCGAGCCGCGTGAATCCAGCGAACAAAAGCGGCTTTGACGCGGGTGAAACAAGTGCTGCTTCATGCTGCTTTGATGACTTTTGGCTAATCTCTGGTAGATTCTTTCTGTATTCTTCTGCTCTAGCCTTGTCCCTTTCTAACGCCATCTTCAGCATTTTCAAGTGCCGTTCCGCACTAATTTGATTTAGATTCTAAATTTCCTCCTCTGGTTGGCCTTCTCCTGCCATTATCTGTTCCGAATTCTGTTTAGTTTTTGATTTTTCTCCACCGCCTTCCGTAACGGGCACTTGATGTCCATCACTTTCATTCTCTCATGGAGATGGATCCCAGATGGGCAAATCCGATTCTAGGTCCTGTTGCTGTTCAGGCAGTTCATACGGATTGGGCTGTAAGTATGGATTAAAAGTCCAAGAGGTTTCATCCTCCTCTTCATCATCCGTATCATATTTGGGCCCAGTGGATATGTTGTCTTCCACACGGACTTCGGTCTTAAATTCATTCGGCTGATCTCCCCAGCCCGTTGCTGTTACGTGCTCCAAGTTTTGCGAGGCCCAACTGGGTGCACTGTATTTGACCCAATAATCATATCTTTTGCTTGGTTGGCCCTATCTATCCCAATTGCTCGATTGTTTTGGGGGTGGGTTATAACCTTCATCAGGTTCCCACATGAGTTATAGGTCGGGCTGCATGACCCATACTGTTGCAAACTCCTCTTCTTCTGAGTCTGTATTGCTTATAGTTTATTGTAATAGCATTGATGCCTAGACTATATTGATCCTTGTGACTGTTATTATTTAGCGTACGATAATTGAAAATCATACGCTCCCTTTTATGCATTATTTTTCCATCAATTATTATGCCTGACAGGCACTACCTTAATTCATGACAATGAGATAGGATTACTTTGAGAAGAAATAAATATCCGAGTAAGCGAGCTTTTGATGCCCAACGTTTCAATACCCCATTCAACTGGCCTAAAAGCTTCCTTCGACAGCTAACAACCAAGGACAGAGACTGAGCCTGCTAACAACCAGCCTTAAGCTCACAACAAAGAGTTCTATTCTCAGTTTATCTTTGCTTATTCTATTGACTAGAAGGTTGATCCTTTCTTTTACTTATTCAATTGGTTGCGGGACAGGAGATACACCTTTTGTTTAAAGGAAATATCTTCCCTTCCGTTACTTCTTTCTCTGTCAATTGAATTCAATCATTACTTCTTTCACTCTAATTCTCCATCGGCCCATCCAAGCATGATAGTGGTTTGTGGCCAATCCTAGTTACCCCTAGCGTGAGTGTTCATTCCATCCCTACATCACTATATCCCGTGATTCCTTTTAGATTACCAGTGGACTCCTTATTTTATTCTTATGTAACTAAGATCACTTTTGATCTCCTTCTGCCTCTTATCCTCTTGTTCCACTAACTCCATTCGTCGATCGACCGCCTTTCAATCCTATTTGTTCTTTTTCCCACCCTCAAAGTCCAGCCTTTCAAGCTCAAAGGAGGGATGTGCAATACTTTCAGATACGGGCGAGCTGTTCTTCCTTGTCCACACCCTCGGTCTGGCCATCGATCCGAGGAGATAAGGTAGAAAGTTCCACATAGAATTCGAATATCAACCATCTAGAACAGCCCTCAAAAAGCGCTCAAACAAGCCTTTCCTGTAAAATGAAATCTTCTCAAAAAGACTGCTAAAGTTGCTTGCCTAGAAGCCCAGTTGAGCTCAATTTGGAATGATCATACTAGAACGGGGGGTCAATCCATTCATGGATGGAGGAATGCAACTTACGTGAATGGTGTCTCTTCAGAAACTTCCGAGTGGCGCCTTTTCCATTGTGAATTGTCCTAAATTCCCAACGGTCTCTGCCTCTACTTGCTGTTAAAGGTTCATTTCATCAAGCCTCTAAGAAAACGTATTTCATCCCGAGTTATGAGGGTACGCTAGATCGAATAAAATACAATTTCAGCAATGGCAATAGAATTCGTTTTGTTCAATTGGCAAGTCAATTCCTTCTTGCCTGCTTTGTCTCTGCTTGAAAGCTCGTGTTCAAGTGAACGGTCAGGGATAGAAAAGTCAAAGTCAACAAAGTGCAATGCATCGTCTGAATCGAGGTAGAAGGCGTGGGGAAATAAAGAGGTAATTGCTTGTCATTTTCAACTCCCTACTATAAGCCTTGGATTGGCTTTCTGAAGATAGGTTTGAAGTCGATTAGTCTAGTTAAGCTAATCCACTTCTTGAATCACATAAAGAGGTTCCTATTGGTCAAAGAAATGAGAATTCGTGGGGACTTGGCCATTTAGGATTGATCCTAGAAGGCCAACTTATAAGCACATAAACTCATTTTATCATATCATTTTTGGGTACTATCAGTCAATTGAATGTGTTTCCTAAGCTTTCTTATGAGCCCAGTAACAAAACTTCTTTTCGAACTAGAAATAGATTAAATAATTGAAGTGGAAGCTATTGAGTAGTGCACCAATAGTCTTAAAGAAAGATTGTAGTAAGCTCAAGCTATAAAAGCTATGATTCTACTTGAATGGTCCAGTCCCATTGTCTTTGTTCTGTGTGCCTGTGCTTGAAGTCTTTGGCTATTATGTTATGTTAATTCTTTCTTTCCTTTGAAGGAACTGTTCTAGTGTTAAAAGCCAAAGGAGAGAGAGAAAATAGAGCTAGTTGTGAACCAGGAAAGTGATAAGACGGTTTGAGGGAGTAGTGAATTGGCCATTCCCACAAGCAAAAGTAAAGTAAGTAAGTAGCTCACCCTAGGCCGGTTTCAGTCCAATCCAATAATCTAAGTAGCAAACTAGAAGAAATTCCTGTTGTTGAATAGGCCTAGTTTGATAAGTTCAATCCCTTCAATATGTTATCTTTGGCTTAGTCTCACAAAGTAGGGGATTCCCCTGGCCTAGTAGGATAGATACGATAGACACAAAATGTAGAATAGCACGCCATGCTCTAAGCCCATAAACTTTCTCGTTGTCATGGTGTTAGCTTAGGTAGAACTCTTTCTCTCGGTTCTTGTATTTGTGTAGTGAAGGTTGCTCCCAGAAGTTTGCACCACACATTGCCGAATGTCTCTGATGCTACTGCCGCGCCGCGAGGATGCTTTGGTCACTTCGAGAAGTTTGTCCCGCACACTACTAAATGCCCCTGCGGGGATTTTTTGATCGCTCTTGGAAGTTTGTACCGCGGGCTGCCAAATGCGCCCGATGCCTCTGCCATGCACATGGAGATATTCTGGCTGCTCCAGAAAATTTATCCCGAGCACTGCCCAACGTGTCTGACACCTCTGCCGAGCTTGTGGAAATTTTTTAGTCACTCCTTAAAGTTCATCCCGCACAATGGCAAATGCGCCTAAAGTCTCTGCTGCGACCATGGGGATGTTCTAGTTACTCCCGAAAGTTCATCCTGAGCACTGCCAAATGCATCCAACGCCTCTGCCATACCCACTGAGATGTTTCAGTCACTCTTGGAAGTTTGTACCACGCACTGCACAACGCACCCAAAGCCTCTGCCATGCTTGCGAGGATGTTCTAGTCTCTCAAAAATTTTGTTGCTAGCATTGCCGAGCGCACCCAACAGCGGTACCGCATTTGCGGGGATGTTCTGGTCACTCCTAGAAGTTTATCCTAAGCACTGCCAAATGCGTCTAACACATTTGCCGAGCCTACAAGGATTTTATAGTCATTTCCAAAAAATTGTATTGCACACTGGCTGACGCACCCGAAGCCTCTGCCACGCCCAATAGAGATGTTCTGGTCAATCCCAAAAGTTTGCCCCGTGCACTTTCCAATGCACACAAGCCTCTACCGCACCCGCAGGGATGTTCCAGTCAGTCATGAAAGTTCATCCCACGTACTGCCAAACACGCCTGATGCCTCTGCCATGCTCGCTAGGATTTCTCGTTGCTCCCAGAAGTTCATCTTGAGCACTACCGAACGCGTTCGATGCCTCTAGCGAGCCTGCGGAAAATTTTTGGTCACTCCCAGAAGTTCATCCCGAGCATTGCTGAACTTGTGGGGTCTTAATTTTTTTAACCAACATTTCTACACCTTATGGGTCAGCACGCCTACTTGAATCCTTCCTAACTTGCTGTCCCGTTTGATTCTTGAGTTCTTAACTTGTATCTATGTCCCATAAGCTGTCCTTTGGGTTAACTAATAGATATATATATGTGTGTGTGTATGTGTGTGTTGGATAGGCAAGACAACTCTTGACTTCAACCTAAGCTCTTAAGCAAGAAAGACAACTCTTAACCTTGTCTTAAGCCTAAGTTATCTCAAGACAACTTTTAAAAGATAATCGAAAATATAAACAAGAAAGTAAACAAGAATACTAACTTTGATTCTTGATTATTAAATGAGAAAATTGCAGTGAGGCATGCATCATTAGGCTCACATGCTATCCACAATGCTTGACCTTCTTTGCTTCTGGACAATGCGTCTACCACTTTGTTTTCCTTGCCAGGCTTATAGATTACTTTCATACTCATAACCTAGTAACTTGACATGGAACTTTTACTGCTTCGGGGTGGTAATTTTCTACTCCATGAGGCTTCTCAAGGTTGTTGATCTGTAATGATCAGGAATTTCCTCGCAAGAAGGTAAGGTCGCCATACCTTGACTGCATGGATGATGGCCAACATTTCCTTGGCGTATACTTACCATTCCTTCTTCATGGGCCCTAAGACTCTACTCATGTATGCAATAGGTCTTTCGGCTTGACTGAGGACAGCACCTATTCCATCTTGACATGTGTCATGTGAAGCTCGAAGGTTTGGTTGAAGTCGGGCAGTGCTAACACTGGGGTCTCACACATAGCTTGCTTAAACAACTTGAATGCGTCTTCACTCTTTTCTGTCAATAGGAATCCGTCCTTCTTCAGTAAGTCTATTAATGGTTTTGCTATGGCACCATATTTGTGAACAAATTGCCAGTAATAGCCTGTTAAAACCTAGAAATCCTCTAAGTTCTGTGACATTCTTAGGAATTGGCCATGTTTGCATAGCTCCTATTTTCTGTTGGTCTACCTTCACTCTTTCTTTGGATATGATGTGATTGAGGTATTCAAGCTCCTCTTGGATGAATGTGCACTTGGATGGCTTGATGACGAAATGATTTCTTCTTAACACTTCTAGCACTTTTGCTAAGTGTTCTATGTGGTCATTGTGGTTCCTGGGAATAGACCAAAATGTCATCAAAGAAGACTAAGACAAACCTGTGCAAATAAGGTTTGAAGATATCGTTCATGGCTGCTTGAAAGGTGGAGGGTGCGTTGCATAATCCGAAGGGCATGGCTAGGTACTCGTAGTGTCCACTATGAGTTTGAAATGATGTCTTCTGCACGTCCTTTTCTTTCATGCATATTTGATGATATCTAGCCTTCAGATCTAGTTTCGTGAATAACTTTGCTCCATGTAGCTCGTCCAGCATATCATCAACTATTGGGATTGGGAAATGATGCTTGATAGTTGCTTGATTGAATGCCCGATAATCAGTGCAAAACCTCCAAGTTCCGTCTTTCTTTCTAACAAGTAGAACGGGAGAAGAAAAAGGGGAAGTACTAGGTCTGATAATACCTTACTGTAGCATCTCTTCCACTTGTCTTTCGGTCTCGTTCTTTTGGAAATGTGCATACTGGCCAACGCACCTGAAGCCTCTGCCACGCCCAACAGAGATGTTCCGGTCACTCCCGGAAGTTTGCCGCATGCACTTCCCAATGCACACGAAGCCTCTATCGCACCCGCGGGGATGTTCCAGTTGGTCATGAAAGTTCATCCCATGCACTGCCAAACGTGCATGAGACAAACTTCCAGGAGCAATTAAAACATGTCCGTGGGCTCGGCAAAGGCTTTGGGCACATTGGGCAGTGCATGGGATGAACTTTTGTGGGAGACTGGATCATCCCCGCAGGCATGGTAGAGGCATCGTGTGCATTTGCAGTGTACAAGATAAACTTCTAGGAGTGACCAGAACATTCCCACAAGCACGGTAACGGTGTTAGACACATTCGGCAGTGTATGGGACAAACTTTTGGGAGCGACTGGAACATCCCCGTACAGGTGTGGCAGAGGCTTTGTACGCGTTGGTTAGTGCACAGGATGAACTTCTGGGAGCGACCAGAACATCTCCGCGGGCACGATAGTGGCGTCAGGTGCTTTCGTGTTGAGAACCTAAGTATGCAAGAAAGGTAATAGGCAAAAAATGGGGTGGCAAAGGAGAGCATGGGCCAGAAAATATGCACAACAAGCATGGCAATAGCAAGTGTGCAGCCCAACAGTAAGGCCTGACTAGTATTTTACGTAATCCTAATCAATAAAGAACATTCCTGCCAAGATGAGTTCTAGTAGAAGAAGGATAATTGCATCAAGAAGAACTCCAGCAGAAGTAGGACGTCCATGTCAAGAAGAGTTTGCAGCAGTAGGAGGACATCTACGCCAAGTGGAGTTCCAACAGTAGTAGGACATTCATGCCAAGGAGATTTCTATCAGCAGCAGGACACGCATGATGAATTCCAGTAGCAATAGGATAGTTAGACAAGAAGAATTCTAGGGGTAGAAGGATACGCATTGAGAGTCCTAGTCCTAGAAGGATAAGTCAAGAGGAAGTCCAGCCACTGTAGAACACAAGATAAGGTAGGAATCCTAGTCTAGGTAGAAAATCAGGAAAGAGCAAGAATCCTAGGAGAATTAGGAAACATTTGGATAAGGTCTATCTTGATAAAGTTTTAGTTGACTTAGAAATGCTTGTTGACTTAGGAAAATATATCCTATGTAGATAAGGAACCTAAGTACTAGTTAAATTAGGATAAGGCTATCTTAGGACTATAAATATAGCCCATTATTTGTGAGGAGGACATATGCTCCGAATTTTGTTTATTTCTCATTCATTAATCAAGAATCAAAGGCTAACATTCTTGCTTACATTCTTGTTTATATTTTTGGTTATCTTTTCAGAGTTATCTTGAGATAACTTGGGCTTAAGACAAGGTTAAGAGTTGTCTTCCTTGCTTAAGAGCTTTGGTTGAAGTTAAGAGTTGTCTTCTTCAACCAAGGCAAGTTGTGATAGGTTTAAGAGTTGTCTTGCCTATCCAACATATCCTTTTATATATTAGTTAACCCGAATGACAGCTTAGGGGACGTAAATATAAGCAAAGAACTCAAGAATCAAATGGAACAGCAAGTTAACAAGGTTTATAGTAGGCGTGTTGACCCCTAAGGTGTAAAAAGTTAGGGAAAAAATTGGGACCCCAACAAATTGGTGCTTTCATTGAGAGATTAGCATAACCACCAGTTGAGAGGTAGCATGACCATCCCAATAAATTAGTGGTGTAGTTGAGAGATCAACACAAACACCATTCAATTGCAAGGCATGAAGGTTACCATGTCATCATAACAGCGAACTAACGAGGACTTTCAAAGAATTCTGACCTTAGAGAGGAACCGAGGCTCACTCGACGTCTAGGTAAGTGATATCAAACATCAATTATCTTCTATCATCCATTCTCTTGAGCAATTGAAGAGAGACATACCACGAGTGGCTGAAAAACAAGTCAAAACTGAGAAAGCCAGGAGCAGCATATTGCCACAGCAACCTAGAGGATTGCATTCGAAGATCTCACGGCACCATGAACAGGAGGAAGATTTTCACCATGAGCAGCTTCCCTCTCAAGAAAAGGGGAGAGTGCACATGAGTCTAGGGTGCAGAAGGGAGGTGCCACTGAATTTGCACCAGTGCAGAAGGGAGGTGCCACTGAATTTGCACCAGCCTCATGACCCCTATGATGAATACAGTGACAATGAGGTCTTGGGTCAAAGGCCAGTAGTATGGCAGCCAAGGAGAATGCAGAGTCATCATGAGGCAAAACATTGGCTAACAAATAGGAGAGAGGAATGGCAGCACTACGACAGCCCAAGCCACTACATCCAACCAAAGGTAAAAATTGAATTCCCTACCTTTGAGAAAGGAGATCCAACCAAATGGATCTCCAAAGCTAAATTCTACTTTGAAAAACAAGGTGTAGAGAGGGGTGAAAGGGTTGATTTTGCATCCTATCGCCTATGTGGGAGGGCCAATCAATGGTGGTGTTGGCTTAAGGCTACCTACAGTAGAGAAGGTAGAAAGATTGGCTGGACAAGGTTCACATAAGAATTGATGGATAGATTCGGGCCATCTAGTATCAAAAATATTTGCTCTGAGTTTGATGGGAACCAAGTCTTTCCTTCATCAAATCTGGAGAGTGCTGCACTAGTTCAAAACTTGGAATACTCATCTTTACCTCCTGAGATGCCAATCTAGAGAACAAGTAAAGACGTTTCATCACCAACAATTTTAGTTGATGACAATGGATTGCAAGATCACTCTAATGCTTATACAAATAATCCACCAGAAAATACTCTAACAAGGACTATGCAGGACCAATCTGCCTTGTTGGCTAAACCTAGATTAGAAGGCAAAGTTTCTAATCATATTCTTGTCCAGATCGAAGGACTAGCTGATCTTTCACGGACAAATTCACAAGCTGCAAGAGATCAGACCTTTAGACTATTCATTGGTCAAACTGCAGCGGAAAATATGCCATAGCAGCACAAATATTGATCAAACGCCATCATCTGCACCTGTTTTAGACCCTCAATTCCCTGGATAGAATGAGGATTATTTGGGTTGCAGCTTGAACATTGAAGATCTAGACATTCCATGCAATGTTAAGGATTTCTTTAAAACTTAAAAAATTAGCAAAGGAGATCTAGTAGTGATCGAGGAAGAACAAGAAAGCCACATGGACAGAGAGGAGGAAGCAGAAGCAGAACACTTCTCTAATCATGCGGAAGAAGGCGAAATCAACTTGCATGCAGCAGGGGCAACCACCAAGCCTACTGCCATGAGATTGTTCACAACCATTAACGGGAAAAACATTTTGGTGGTGATAGATAGTGGAGCTACTCATAACTTCATCAATACAAAATTTGTCAAAACACTTGAGCTACGTTCAGAAAATGGGGTGGCAAAGGAGTGCATAGACTAGAAAATGTGCACAACAAGCATGGCAACAGCAAGTGTGTAGTCCAGCAATGAGGCCTAGCCAATATTTGACTTAATCCTAATCAATGAAGGACATTCCTGCGAATAGGAGTTCTAGTAGAAGAAGGATAATTGCATCAAGAAGAACTCATGCAGAAGTAGGACGTCCATGTCAAGAAGAGTTCTAGCAGTAGGAGGACATCTATGCCAAGTTGAGTTCCAATAGCAATAGGACATTCATGCCAAGGAGAATTCTAGTAGCAGTAGGACATCCATGCCAAGGAAAATTCTATTAGCAGCAGGACACGCATGATGAATTCTAGTAGCAATAAGATAGTCGCAACAAGCAGAATTCCAAGGGTAGAAGGATACGTATTGAGAGTCCTAGTCCTAGAAGGATAAGCCAAGAGGAAGTCTAGCCGCTGTAGAATAGAAGATAAGGTAGGAATCCTAGTTCAGGTAGAAAATCAAGAAAGCCCAAGAATCCTAAGAGAATTAGGAAACATTTGGATAAGGTCTATCTTCATAAAGTGTTAGTTGACTTAGAAAAGCTTGTTGACTTAAGAAACATATTCTAAGTGAATAAGGAGCCAAAGTATTAGTTAAATTAGGATAAGGCTAGCATTCTTGCTTACATTCTTGTTTATATTTTCGGTTATCTTTTTAGAGTTGTCTTGAGATAACTTGGGCTTAAGACAAGGTTAAGTGTTGTCTTTCTTGTTTAAGAGCTTAGGATGAAGTTAAGAGTTGTCTACTTCAACCAAGGCAAGTATTGATAGGTTTAAGAGTTGTCTTGCCTATCCAACATATCCTTTTATATATTAGTTAACCTAAAAGACGGCTTAGGGGACATAAATATAAGAAAATAACTCAAGAATGAAACGGGACAGCAAGTGAACAAGGTTTATAATAGGCGTGCTGACCCTTAAGGTCTAGAAAAGTTGGGGAAACAAATCGGGACCCCAACAATTCGACAATGCACGGAACAAATCTCAGTGAGCGACTGGAAAATCCCCATGAACTTGTCAGAGGTGTCTGATGCATTGGGAAGTGCATGGGATGAACTTCGAGGAGCGATCGGATTATCCCCATGGGCGTGGCAGAGGCATTGAGCGTGTTCGGCAGTGCATGGGATGAGCTTTTGGTAGTGATAGGAAAATACCCACAAGCTTGGTAGAGGTGTCGGAGGTGTTCAGCAGTGCTCGGGATTAACTTCAAGTAGTGATCGAAACATCCTCGTAGGCATGGCCGAGGCATCGGGCGCGTTTGGCAGTGCACGGGACAAACTTCTAGAAGCAATTGGAACATCCCTGTAGGTGCGGCAGAGGCTTTAGGCACGTTAGGTAGTGTGCTAGACGAACATCCAGAAGCAACGAGAATATCCCAGCGGGTGCGACAGTGCACTGGGCGAACTTCCAGGAGCAATGGAAAGTCCCTACGGGTGCAGTAGAGGAGTCGGGCATGGTCGGCAGTGTGCAGGAAAAACTTCTAGGAGCGACTAGAATATCCCCACGGGCATGGGAATGGCATAGGGTACGTTTTGCAGTGCATTAGGCGAACTTTGGGGAGTGACAGCAAAATCTCCATGGGTCGGCAGAGGCATCACATGTGTTTGGTAGTGCGTGGGATGAACTTTTGGGAGTGACCGAAACATCCCTGTAGGCGCGACAGAGGTGTTATGAGCGTTCAGCAGTGCACTGGACGAACTTCTGAGAGTGACCAGAATATCCCCGTGGACGTGGCAGAGGCTTTGGATACGGGACGAACTTGCAAGATCGACTATAACATCCCCGCAAGCACAGCAATGGCGTCGACCACGTTCGACAGTGCACGAGACATATACATATACACACATAGGCATATATATATACACACATATACAAACTTTTACATTATGCATATATGTTTATTCATTTGTAAAGGAAAAAACTAGAAAGTAAAAGAGGGACCAAAAAGAAGAAAACAATGATTTCCTTATTAAAAGAGGATTTCCTCTAACTTTTTCACCCACAAAAATAAAGATAATTTTCTCTATGCATAAATAAAGAGTAATGATACATAAATTGATTCAATATATTACGAATATCGAATTATATTTAATACATAATAAATAATAAATTGAGATATATTTAAATAATATTTTAAATTTTAATAATATAAATAGTATTTCATAATTTTAAAATTTACTATTTTCAGTGTCGAGAATGTATTGAGTAAAGATAAATGTCATTTATGAAAATAAAATAAGCACAAAACACATATGTTAGATGTCTAAAGTCAACCTAATGCAATAGTTCAGCACTAGCGGAATGAGCCCACATACAACCATACTTTATGGGTAGATTAATCATAATCAATATAAGCAAATCAAATTTGGACAATTAAATCTGCTTCATTGTTTAAATATCCCATCACCAAGCCATTAGGTTCATTAATTAACAGTTAACTTATCACATGGATAGCAAGCCATAACCAAGATAATGTTCTTTTTGTTTTCTAATTCATAATTTAAGTATATGATTAAGGGCAATAATCATGAGCTTTTAAGAAATTTTGTTTGCCAGTACTTCTCCTAATTAATGTTTACACTTAAATAGCAATACACATGACCACTAAAGAAAGGTTTGCGTGTAGCATCTTATATGCATATATTGCCCAAAATAATTGCTTCCCAATGACCTTCAAATGACAAATTTATATCGTAATGAAGACAAAAATTTAAGAGAAATAGATTGGAATCTGGTTTATCATTTATAGAATTGTATTTCTTTGGCTTCATGCAGGGTTTCCTCTCATTGTTTATTGCAACTTGCACAACTATGGCAGCTTATTATCTTGTGTTTACACCATGGATGTACAGGAATATATACTGTTTTCATGGTGGACAGTTAGGCTTTGACAAGAAATGAGATCCCTGTGGACCAAGAGTGGAAATAACTGACTGTAAATGAACGCAAGCGGAAAATCCCCGCAGGTGCGGCAGAGGCATCTGGAGTGTTCGGCAATGCATGGGACGAACTTCTGGGAGTAACTGAAATATCTTCGCGGGTGTGGTAGAGGTGTTAGGTGGATTCAGCAGTGCATGGGATGAACTTTTGGGAGCAACTAGAACATCCCCGCGGGTGTAGCAGCGCTGTGGGTCGCGTTCTGCAGTGCACGGGACAAACTTCTGGGAGCCACCAGAAAATCGCCACTGACTAGGGAGAGGCATTAGACATGTTCGGTAGTGCCTAGGAAGAACTTCTGGAAGAAACCAGAACATCCCTGCAGGCTCAGTAGAAGCATCAGGAACGTTCGACAGTGTGCGGGAGGAAATTCCAGGATCATTCGGCAGTGTACGAGACAAACTTTCGGGAGTGACTAGAACATCATCATGAGCACGGCAGAGGCATCTGGTGTGTTCAGCAGTGCATGGGACGAACTTTGGGGAGCGAGCGAAACATCCCTCTGGTAGCGACGTTGGGCGTGTTCGGCAGTGTACGGGTTAAACTTTTGTGAGCGACTGGAACATCCTGTGCGCACGACAGAAGCAGTGGGTGCATTCGGCAGTGCGAGGGATGAACTACTGAGGAGACGTTGGCTGCATTTGGAGGAGCGTAGGATGAACTTCTGAGAGTGACCAAAAGATGCCCGTAGGTGCGGCAGCATTGCCAGACATGTTTGGCAGTGTGTGGGATGAACTTCTGATGGCTACTATTACATCAACAAAGGCGCATCTGAGGCATTGGACACATTCAAAAGTGTGAGGGATGAACTTCCAGTAGTGACTGAAACATCCCTACGGGCACATCTAGAGGCTTCGAGCGAGTTGGACAGCACGAGGGATGAACTTCCGGTAGTGACTTGAACATCCCTGCAGGAGCGTCTGGGCATTGGACATGTTCGGGTAGTGTGCAGGACAAAATTTCGGTAGTGACTGGATCATCCCCACGGGCTCATCTGTGGCTTTGGGCAAGTTGGGAAGTGCACAAGACGAACTTCCTAGAGTGACTGGAACATCCCCGCTGGCGAAGCATAGGCATTAGGCATGTTTGGTAGTGCACAGGATGAGCTTCTTGGAGCAACTGGAACATCCCCACAGGCACGGCAAATGCTTCGGCGCATTGGTCAGTGAGCGGGATGAACATCCAGGAGTTACTGAAACACTGCCACTGGCGTAGCAGCGGCATTGGACACATTTGGCAGTGTATGGGACAAATTTTCGGGAGAGACCAGAAAATTCCCACGTGCACAGAAGTGGCATTGGGTGCGTTCGGCAGGGCAAGGGATGAACTTCTGGGACCTACCAGAAAATCCTTGGAGGCTCGGCAAAGGCAGCGGACGTATTCGGCAGTGGGAGGGACAAACTTCCGGGAGCGACTGGATCATCCAAGCGGGTGTGGTGGAGACATTGGACACATTTGGCAGTGCATGGGGCAAACTTTGAGGAGTGACCAGAAGATCCCGACAAGAGCAGCATCTGTGTCAGGCCCATTTGGCAGTGTGAGGAACGAACTTCCAAAAGTGAATGGAAGATCCACATGGGCATGGAAGAGTGCAGCGTGCAGGAAAAACTTCTGGGGGTGACCAGAACATCGCCGCAGGCATGGTAGCAGCGTTGGGCGCATTCAATAGTGCATGGGACAAACTTCTAGGAGCTACCAAAACATCCTCCTGGGCACGGTAAAGGCTTCCAGAACTTTAGGCAGTGCGTGGGAGGAACTTCCAAAAGTGACCGGAACCTCCCCATTGGCATGGAAGAGGCTTCAAGCACAATGGACAGTGTGCAGCTGCAGTAGTAGGTCGGGCCTGCTCGGCAGTGCACATGATGAACTTCTAAGAATGACTGGAATATCACTGTTGGTGCTGCTGAGGCTTTGGCTTCATTGGGCAGTGCACGGGATGAACTTCCAGAAGCGACCAGAACATCCCTGCACGTGTGGCAGCGTCATCTAGCCTGTTTGCCAGTGTGTGGGTTGAACTTCTAGGAGCAACTGGAAAATCCCCATTGGCTTGGCCAAGGCATCGAACAAGTTCGGTAGTGTTCGGGATGAACTTCTGGGAGTGAGTGGAACAAGCCACTAAGAACAGCAGTGGTGTCAAACTCATTTGTGTTGAGGACCCTAGGAGGCAAAGGGAGTGTGAGCAGTATAGGAGGATGCGAGAGAGACGCCAAGTAGTAAGAGAGGCAGTTACAGGCCAGAACATGTGCACAACAAGCTTGCACACAGCATGCAGTGAAGCATGGCCAGGTTCTGACTTTGTCCTAATTGACCAAGGACATCCAAGCCAAGAAGGACTCCAGCATCAGGAGGATACACATGGTGCAATTCAAGTAGGAGAAGGATGTGTACAGCATAAAGAACTCCAGCAGCAGCAAGATGTCATGAAGGGTTTAGCTTCACAAGTTGCTCACATCAAGGAGAAGTCTTAGGAAAGAAGGACATGCCATAAGGAAGTCCTAATCTTAGAAGGAAACAGCAAGATAAAGACCAGCAGCTATAAGAGATAAGATAAGATAAGATAAGGATAAAGAGGTTTAGTCAAAATAGGATTAGTTAATCAAGAAGACCAAGAGTCCTAGTAGTGTTAGAAAACATTTGGATAAGGTCTATCTTCATAAGATTCTAGTTGTCTTAGGAAACCTTGTTGACTTAGGAAAACTTGTACTAAGTGGATAAGGAACTCAAGTAGATAAGAAACTTAAGTATTAGTTAAATTAGGAAAAAGCTGTCCAATACTATAAATACAGCCCATTATTTGTTAGCATTAACATATGCTCCGAATTTTTAAGTTTTTATTTAATTAAGAATCAAGTTTTGGCATTCTTGTTTATATTTCAGTTATCTTTGAAGAGTTGTCTTGAGATAACTTGGGCTTAAGACAAGGTGAAGAAATATCTTTCTTGCTTAAGAGCTTGGGTTGAAGTCAAGAGTTGTCTTTTTCAACCAAGGCAAGTTGTGATAGGTTTAAGAGTTGTCTTTTTCAACCAAGGCAAGTTGTGATAGGTTTAAGAGTTGTCTTGCCTATCCAACATATCTTTTTATCATTAGTTAATCCCAAGAGACAGCTTAGGGGACAAGAATAAAAAAAAACCTCAAGGATCAAACGGGATAGCAAGTTAGGAGAGGTTTTAGAAGTCGTGCTAACCCCTAAGGTGTAGAAAAGTTGGGACAAGAAATCAAGACCCTAACAGTTCAGCAGTGCATGGGACGAACTTACAGTAGCAATTGGAACATCCCCATGGGCACAGCAATGGCATTGGGCATGCTTAGCTGTGTGCCAGTCATACTTTTGAGAGCAACCGCAGCATCATTGCAGGTGCGGCCATGGTGTTGGGCGCATTCAGCAGTGCCCGGGACGAACTTCCGAGAGTGACCATAAAACCTCCGTGGGTGTGCCAGAAGCTTTGAGTGCATTCATCAGTGTGTGGGACAAACTTCTAGTAGCAACCAAAACATCCCAGAGGGAATGGCAGAGGCATCAGATTCATTGGGCAGTGCTTGGGATGAACTTCTGGGAGCGATCGGAACATCCCTGCGTGCGCTGGCAGCAGTGTGGGGCACATTCGGCAGTGCACAGGACAAACTTTTGGGATCAACAAGAACATCCCCGTGGGCACAACAGTGGTCTTGGGCGCATCTGGCAATGCATGGGACAAACTTTTGGTATCGACTGGAACATCTCCACAAGCACGGCAGAGGCGTCGGGCACATTCGGCAGTGCTCAGGACAAACTTTCGGGTGCTACCAGAACATCCCCCTGGGCATGGCAGAGGCTTCCAACACATTGGGCAGTGCACGGGACATACTTCTTTGAGGTGAGTAGAACATCCCCACAGGCATGGCAGCGGCGTTTTACACATTCGGCAGTGCGCGGGACGAACTTCCAGGAGCAACGAGAACATCCCTGCAGGCTCGGCAGAGGAGTCGGCCGCATTTGGTAGGGCTCGACTTGAAAATCCCCACAGGCATAACAGAGGCTTAGGCGTGTTCGGCAGTGCACAGGGACAAACTTTGGGGAGCGGTGGGAACATCCCCACGAGTGCAGCAGAGTTGTCGGCGCATTTGGCAGTGCATGGGGCGAACTTTTGAAAGCGATCAGAACATCCCGCGGGCATGGCAGAGGCGTCGGGTGCATTCGGCGGTGAGCAGGACAAACTTCCCAAAGCGATCGAAAAAATCCCCTTGGGCACGGCAGAGGCATCGGGCGCGTTTGGCAGTGCTTGGGATGAACTTCAGGGAGTGACCTGAACATCCCTGAGGGCACGGCACTGGTGTCAGACATGTTCGACAGTGCACATGACAAAATTCTGGGAGCGACCAGAACATCCCCATGGGTGCAGAAAAAACTTCTGTGAGGAACTGGAACATCCTTGTGGCCGTATCAATGGCAACGGTTGTGTTCAGCAGTGCATGGGAGGAACCTTTAGGAGCAACCGGAACATCCCCTCTGGCACAGTAGAAGCATTGGGCACTTTTGGTAGTGTGCAGGATGAAGTTCCAGGAGCTACCTGAACATCCCCGTGGGCACAGCAGAGGTGTTGGGCACATTTGGCAGTGCACAGTATGAACTTCTGGGAGTGACCGTAGCATCCCCATGGGTACGATAGTGGCGTTGGACATGTTCGGCAGTGCATGGTATGAACTTACTAGATGTTCCACTGTCCCCTAGGATTATCCAGATGCTCCCGGAAGTTTGTTCTGTGCACTGCCGAACTAGTCGAATGCCACTGCTGCACCCGCAGGGATGTTCTAGTCACTCCCTAAAGATCTTCCCTCGCACTGCCCAACACGCTTGATGCCGCTGCTGTAAATGCATGAATGTTCTGGTTGCTTCCTGAAGTTTGTTCTGCACATTGCCTATCGCGCCCAATACCACTGCCATGCCTGCTGCAAAGTTTCTGTTGCTCGCTGAAGTTCGTCCCGTGCACTGTCAAATGCACAAGATGCCCCTGCCATGCCCAAGTGGATGTTTTGGTCAGTCCAGGAAGTTCATCCCTTGCACTTCCCAATGTGACCGAAGCCTCTGCCACAACCCTGGAGAATTTTTTTGGTCACTCCCGGAAGTTCATCTTGTGCACTGCTGAATGCACCTGATGCTGCTACCACACCTGTAGGGATGTTACTGTCGCTCCTGGAAATTCATGTTGTGTACTGCACAACATGCCAGAAGCTTATACTGTGCCTGGGGCAATGTTCTGGTAAGTCCCATAAGTTTGTCTTGCACACTGCAGATCGATCCGGATGCCTCTACTGCACCAGTGGGGATGTTCAACTCTCACCCAAAATTTCACCCCCCACACTGCCCAACGTGCCAGAAGCCCCTGCTGTACCTAGGGGGATGTTCCAGTAGCTCCCGGAAGTTCATCCCACGCACTGCACAACATGCTTGATGCTTCTGCTGCGCATGCAGGATGTTTAGGAAGCTTCTGAAAGTTCATCCTGTGCAGTGTCCAACCCACCCAAAGCCTCTGTCGCTCCTACAGGGATGCTTCAAAAGCTCCTGGAAGTTCATGCCGGGCATTGCCGAACACGTCGGATGCATGTGCCATGCCCAAGGGGATGTTCTGGACAATCAAGGAAGTTTGACCTGTGCACTGTCCAACGCCCCTGATGCCGCTGCCGCACCCGTGGGGATGTTCCAGTCACTCCCAGAAGTTTGTCCCATGCATTGCCGAACTGTTGAGGACCTTAGGAGGCAAAGGGAGCGTGAGAGAATGCGAGCAAGGTGCCAAGCAGCAAGAGAGGCAGCAAAAGGCAGCAAGTGTGCAAGAAAAGCCTGCACGTAGCAAGCAGTGAAGCATGGCCAGGTACTAACTCAGTCCTAAGTGATTGCGGAAAGCCAAGCCAAGAAGAAGACCAGCATTGGCAGGGCATGCAGGACGTCTTGGCAGGTTTACATCAGCAAGGGGACCACCCCAAAGAGAAGTCTTGAAGAGGAAGGATGCCACAGCAGAAGTTCTAATCCAAGAAGGAAACGGCAAGAAGAAGTTCAGCGGCTGTAGGAGAGAAGATAAGATAAGAACAGAAAGACTTAGTCAAAATAGGAATTCTAGTCTTAGTAGGAATTCAAGAAAAACCAAGAATCCTAGTAGGATTAGGAAACAATAGGATAAGTCTATCTTGATAATGTTTTAGATGACTTAGAAAAGCTTGTTTGATAGGTCCCAATCTTTTGCAAAGAATGCAAGATAAGAATGGAAAAATAAACGAGCGAATGGAAAACACAAACGAGCTAAAATTATTCGTGTTCCACCCAGGGCGAGAACAAACCGCATACCATAACAAATGAATTTCTCTCTTACCCTAAGCTCACATATCTATCCTTATTTATAGTTATCTTAAAAACTAAAAATGACAAAAAAGACCCACTAACTAAAAGTGAAAGACTCCTTGACAAATTCTACTTGCCCACTGATAGTCATCATGTACGAACATATCGTAACTAATTGTTACAATATCGGTAATTGGGTCTTCGTTTGCGACGTGGTCTATCATCCTTTCGCCCCTTGAACATTAACCTTGTCCTCAAGGTTAGTAGTAGGAAACTTGGTTCTCAGCTTATTATATTCTTGCCCATGTTGCATCAGAATCGGGCAAGAATCTCTATAAAATTAAAACCTCCTCCACTAACTTACCACCACGTTTGATCCAACAAAATTCCTTAATTGCAGCTGGTTCTAAATTAGGTTGCCCATCCACTGCTATCAGTGGAATCTCTGTAAGAACCTTGCTAGTGTTACCCAATTGTTTCTTTAATAGTGAAACATGAAAAATAGGATGGACCTTCGCAGAAGGTGGTAAGTTAAGCCGATAAGCTACTTGTCCGATGCGTTCAACAACTTTATAAGGTCCAAAATATTTTTGTGAAAGCTTTTGGTGAGCTCGACGAAAAATCGATTGCTGGCGATAAGGTGGTAACCTAAGAAAAACCCAATTGCAATATCATAAGTGACTTCTCGCCTCTTCTTGTCAGCTTGCTGCTTCATACAGTGTTGTGCTTTTTCTAGATTATTCTTGAGCTCTTTAAGCAAACAATCTCGCTTACCAAAGAACAATCTACTTCATTGACGACTGAAGTACCTTCCATATAACGTACAATGTTGGGTGGGGGACGTCCATAGAGAGCTTGAAAAGGAGTCATTTTAACAGCCATATGGAATGTGGTATTGTACCAAAACTCAGCCCAAGCTAAATTGGATTCCCATGAATGAGGATACTGGCTACAAAGGCATCGTAAATATTGTTCTACGCAGCGATTTACCACTTCTGTTTGGCCATCAGATTGAGGATGGTAGGCTGAACTCATATTAAGTTTTGTTCCTTGTAACTTGAAAAATTCTCGCCAAAAATTGCTTAAGAAAATTGGATCTCGATCGCTTACTATAGTTCTTGGCATACCATGCAGTCGAGCCATGCCTTCTACAAATACTTTAGCTACTTTTTTTGCAGTATAAGGGTGTGCCAAGGATAAGAAATGAGCATACTTTGTGAAGCGATCAACTACCACTAATATAACACTTTTTCCTCGTGAAGTTGGAAGGCCTTCCACAAAATCCAAAGAAATGTCTTCCTACACTTGTGACGGTATCGGAAGAGGTTGAAGAAGTCCCAATGGAGTTTGAGCCTCGTACTTGTTTTGTTGAAAAATTTGGCATTCTGCTACATAACACTCCACCTCTTTCTTCATCGATTCCCAATAAAAAGATTGTGACAATCTTTTATAGGTTCTTAGTGCTCCCGAGTGCCCCCCCAAGTTTAGAGTTATGAAACTCATCCATTAACTTTTCCTTCAATTTTGATGTTGGAGAAATGAGAATTCGACCTTTGTAATATAGAACTCCCTTCTCTTAGTTCATAATTTTGCATGTTAAGTTCATTCTTTTGCACATCAATTGCCTTTGCCAATAAATATGGCTCTTGTGCATTAGCAATTCAAATTTCTTCCCATAATCCAAATAATGGTTGAGTGATAGAATTGAGTTTTGGAGCTTGAACTTGACGTGAAAGGCCATCGGCTGCAGCATTCTCTTGTCCAGGTTGATACAAAATCTCGTAGTCATTGCCCATGAGTTTCGTAACCCATTTTTGTTGTTCTGGAGTACTAACTTGCCGTTCTAAAAAATGCTTGAGACTTTTTTGATCAGTTTGGATTTGAAAATGGTGGCCTAATAAATATGGTCTCCAAGTCTTCACAGCTTCTAAGATGGCTAACATTTCTTTAGCATATGTCGAGCACCCTTTTTTTCTTGGCCCTAAGGCTTTACTCATATAAGCAATAGGACGACCCTTCTGCGACAATACTGCCCCAATGCCTTGATCTGAAGCATCAGCCTCCACCACAAATAATTCTGAAAAATTTGGAATAGCCAATACCGGAGTACTCGTCATAGCTATTTTTAACTTCAGAAAAGCTTCTTTCGCTTGTCGTGACCATAAGAACTTTTCTTTGTGAAGCAACATAGTTAATGGAGCAGCAATTATTCCATAATTTTGAACAAACTTGCGATAATAACCGGTGAGGCCAAGGAATCCTTGTAACTCCGTGATAGTTAGAGGTGTTGGCCACGATTGCATTGCTTGAATTTTTCTATTATCAACCTGTACTCCATTTGAAGACACAATATGGCCAAGATAATCTACAGTTTGTTGCCCGAAGGTGCATTTTGATGGTTTTAGATAAAATTGATGATTCAAAAGAATCTTCAAGGTTTTACCTAAATGGATTAGATGCTGATCCCAAGTAGGGCTATATATTAAAATATCATCAAAAAATATCAAAATAAATTGGTGTAGATACCTTCGAAAAATGTTGTTCATAGCCACTTGAAATGTTGATGGCGCATTGCATAATTCAAAAGGCTTGACTAGATACTCAAAATGGCCATTATGAGTCCGAAATGTTGTTTTGTGAACATCATCTGGATGAACACGAATTTGATGATATCCAGCTCGAAGATCTAGTTTGCTAAAAAATTTAGCGCCATTGACCTCGTTTAACTTATCATCCACTGTAGGAATTGGAAATCAATCTTTAATCATCACCTCATTAAGGGCACAATAATCGATACAAAACCTCCATGTTCCATCCTTTTTCTTAACAAGCAACACTGGAGAAGAGAAAGGACTTTGGCTTTCTCGATTAATTCCCGAAGATAACATATCTGTAACTTGCTTTCAATTTCATTTTTTTGATAATAAGCATAACAGTAAGGACGTACATTAATAGGTTGAGTCCCTTCTTTGAGGATAATTCTATGCACAAATTCATGTTCTGGAGGCAAACTCTTTGGTTCTTCAAATAAAATAGAGTAATTGTCAAGTACTGACCTTAGTTCCGGTTGTAACTCCTTTTGCCAAGTAAAAAATGAATGGCTTTGCTCCTTAACACTTATAGCAAAAAGTCCACTTGCCATATTGATTTCTTTAACAAGATTATGAGAATCTATAGCACATGGAGATGTCACACGTTGTCCAGAGAGAATACATTCTTGCCCATCCCATGCAAATTTCATTGTGAGGAGTTTCTAGTCACAAAGGACTGGTCCAAGCATTTCTAGCCATTAAACTCCTAATACAGCATCAAGACCCTTCAGTGGAATTGCAAAAAATGTGGCCATGAATCTTTTCCCTTGCAACTTAAATGGAATTTGGCTGAACTTCTCTTTGCAGTGTAAGGTGTTACCATTGGCAACTCGAACTTTCAAATTCTTTTGTAGGCTCCACAGGTATCTACAACAAACGAGCAGCATGACAGCTTATAAAATTATGAGTAGAGCCACTGTCAACTAATACCGTAAATGGATAGCCTTGGATGAAGGCAGTCATTCTCATCGTTTTTGGGCCTATCCATCTTGTGAGAGCATGCAAGGAAATGGTTGGTTGTGTTTCCTCCTGGAATTGCATCTCGTGCTCCTCATTGGAAGCTTTGTTATCTTCCTCTTGAAAGTCAGCTTCAATAAGAAACACTATTGGGGTCTTGCAATGGTGACCAACTGTAAATTTTTTGTTGCATTTGAAGCATAATCCCTGCTCTCGACGACGTTGCATTTCTTCCCTATGTGATTCTTCGAATCGGTGTTGGCGCTGGTGCTTGAAGTCTCGGATTTGTACTTTGCTTGGTAATGTTAAGTTGACGGCTTAAAAGTTGTTTGCTTGAATTCTTCTTTTTACTCAAGTGCTCCTCTCACATCCTAGCTATAGTAATTGCCTCCCTCATGGTTCGAGGCTGGCGCATACAAACTTCCGATGCCACTTCTTCCTTAAGTCCTCCCATAAAAGTTCCTATCAAAGCCTCCTGTGGCCATCCCCAAACTCTATTGGCCAATTTCTCAAATTCATGTTGATATTCCCTCACAAAATTCCTTTGTTGCAAATGAGACAGTCTTTCATCAAAATTAACGTACTCATTAGATCCAAAGCTAGCTAATAGCTCTTTCTCAAATACTCTCCATGTAATCAACTGCCTTTCATCTTGGTAAAGCCGTCGAAGCCATTGCCACCAATGGTTTGCTTCATTATCGAGATAATAAGATGCTATGGCAACACGTTGGTGCTCTGAAACTTCTTGGTTGTCAAAATACTGCTCTGCTCGATCAAGCCATACCATGGGATCATCGCCAGTAAATCGCGGAAAATCCATTTTTCTTGGTCGACAGATAGGGTTTGCATCAACCAATATTCGTTCTTCTCTTCATGGTGAAAGTGAGCTTTCTGGTGGATGAGTTTGGAGGTTGTTGATAGCCATCAAGATTTCATTTAAACTCGTACCTACTCGATTTTCTAATTCTCGAAATCCTGTTTGTATTGCTGCGATTTCTGCTTCCAATTGCTCAATCCCTTTCTTTGTTGGTCATAGTGTTTTGTGGTTTAACAGGCTCTGATACCAAATGATAGGTCCCAATCTTCTGCAAAGAATGCAAGATAAGAATGAAAAAATAAACGAGCGAATGGAAACAAAAACAAGCTAAAATTATTCATGTTCTACTCAGGGCAAGAACAAACCGCATACCATAACAAATGAATTTCTCTCTTACCCTAAGCTCACATATCTATCCTTATTTATAGTTATCTTAAAAACTAAAAATGACAAAAAAGACCCACTAACTAAAAGTGAAAGACTCCTTGACAAATTCTACTTGCCCATTAACAGTCATCATGTGCGAACATATCGTAACTAATTGCTACAATATCGGTAATTGGGTCTTCGTTTACGACATGGTCTATCACTGTTGACTTAGGAAAACATGTCCTAAGCGGATAAGGAACCTAAATACTAGTTAAATTAGGATAAGGCTGTCTTAGGACAATAAATACAGCTCATTATTTGTGAGGAGGACATATGCTCCAAATTTTATTTATTTCTCATTCATTAATTAAGAATCAAAGGCTAACATTCTTGCTTACATTCTTGTTTGTATTTTCGGTTATCTTTTTAGAGTTTTCTTGAGATAACTTGGGCTTAAGACAAGGTTAAGAGTTGTTTTCTTCAATCAAGGCAAGTGTGAAAGGTTTAAGAGTTATCTTGCCTATCCAACATATCCTTATATATATATTAGTTAACTTGAAGGACAACTTAAGGGACATAAATATAAGAAAAGAACTCAAGAATCAAACGGGACAGGAAGTTAGGAAGGTTTTTAGTAGGCATGCTAACCCTAAGATGCAGAAAAGTTGGGGAAAAAAATCGGGACCCCAACAAATTAGTGCTCTTGTTGAGGTCAGCACAATCACCATCTAGTTGAGAAGTCGGCACAATCACCAGTTGAGAGGTAGCACGATCACTTCAACAAATTAGTGTTCTAGTTGAGACATCAGCACAATCACCAGTCAATTGCAAGGCATCACGGTTACCATGTCATCTAGGCAGCATTCACCCACTCCATAGGAACAGACTAGGGAAGATTTCTCAGCCACCAACTGCGGAAGAATCCTTGCCTCGGAGAGGAACCAGAATGCGATCAATGACCAGATAGGTGATATCAAACACAAACTATCATCTATCATTCATTCTCTTGAACAATTGAAAAGAGACACACCCCGAGTGGCCGAAAAACAAGTCCTTCAATCTAAAATCACACGTCACCAAGTGCATAAGGAAGATTCTGACAAGGAGCAACTTCCCTCTAAAGAAAGGGGAAAAAGTGCATGAATTTGGGAAGTAGGAGGGAGACTTCACCAAACAAGCACCCACCCCATGATCACTATATATAGCATAGCAATGATTAAGAAGCGATGGACAAAAGGCCCACATCATGGCAACCAAGAAGGGTGCACAATCACCCTAAGGTAGAACCATGGCGCACCACAAGGAGGGAGGATTGGCACTGCAATAGCCCAAGCCATTACACACGGTCTAAGGTAAAAATTGAGTTCTCTACCTTTAAGAAGGGAGATCCAACCGAATGGATCTCCAATGCTGAATTTTACTTTGAAAAAAACAAGGTATTGAAAGAGGTGAAAGGGTTGATTTTGCATCCTATCACTATGTGGGAGAGCTAACCAATGGTGGCATTGGCTTAAGGCCACCTATGGCCAAGAAGGATGAAGGATAGGCTGGACAAGGTTCACACAAGAGTTAGTGAACAGATTTGGAGATCCATTCGTGAGGTTGTCAAGATTAGGCAAGAAGGACCTCTAGAGAGCTACATTGAAGAATTCGAGAGGTTGGCCAAATTGGTAGGACATTGGCTAGATAGTGCACTAATTGGCACTTTTCTAGACGGCCTTGTACCTTGGCTAAGCCGAGAAGTGAAGATGAGGGATCCAAACTCTCTCACTCAGTGCATTCGATTAGCAAGACTCATCAATGATGGGAGAAGCATCACCTGCAGCACAACCAAGGTCATCAAACCCTCGGACAAATTAGGTCAAGCATCCTCATCAAGTAAGAGCCCCTAAAAAACCAAAGGACCCTCTCAAACTATCCACTGAAGAAATCAATAGGAGGATCAAAAGAGGCCTATGTTTTAGATGCAACGATAAGTGGCAAGTTGGCCACAAGTGCAAGAAAGGGCTGTTCAACATCATTGAAGTGGTAAGTGATGAAGAACACAAGGAAAGCAGCGAGGAAAAACAAAGCTGCATGGACAGCGAGGAGGAAGAAGAGGCAGAACACTCCCCAGATCATGTAGAAGAAGGTGAAATCAACTTGCATGCAGTAGAGGCAACCACCAAGCCTACTGTCATGAGTTGTTCGCAACCATTAATAGGAATAACATTTTGGTGTTGATAGATAGTAGAGCTACTCATAACTTCATCAACACAAAATTGGTCAAAACACTTCAGCTATTTCCAGAAGGGATTGCACCCTTTGAGGTAAGAATGGCAAGCGGACAGAAGTTTAAGTGCTCACAAGTGATCTAGGCAGTAGCAATGTAGATTTAAGGAGTCAAAATAAAGGTAGAACTTCATGTGTTAGCCCTGACAGGTCTTGATGTGATTTTAGGCAATGCTTGGCTTAAAACCATAGGTAAGATAATGTTCGACTATGAATCCATGGCCATGCACTTCTAATGGAAGGGAAGGGACTGCACGTGGGAGGCATCCACCACCAATGCAACGTATCATTGTAAGGTAAGTACCCTTGAACGACTATACAGAAAAAGGGCACAATGTTTTGTGATTCTCTTGGCCACGAAAGAGGAAAACAAAGGCAAACATCATACACATGAAGACATACCAATAGGAGTAAGGAACCTACTGGAGTAAATTGGAGATGTCTTAGGAGAGCCACAAGGACTACCACCCTCAAGACATTACGACCATGCCATCCCATTAATCGATGAAACCAAGGCAATTAATGTAGCACCTTACCGGTATGCATACTTTCAAAAGAACGAGATCGAAAGACAAGTGGAAGAGATGCTACAGCAAGGTATTATTCGACCTAACACTTCTCTTTTTTCTTCTCCCATTCTACTTGTTAGAAATAAAGACAGAACTTGGAGGTTTTGCACCGATTATCGGGCACTCAACCAAGCAACGGTCAAGGATTGTTTCCCGATCCTAATAATTGATGATATGCTGGACGAGTTACATGGAGCGAAGTTGTTCACCAAGCTGGATCTCAAGGCCGGATATCATCAAATATGCATGAAAAGAAAGAGGACGTGCAAAAGACAATGTTTTGAACACATAGTGGACGCTAGGAGTACCTAGTCATGCCCCTTGGATTATGCAATGCAGCCTCCACCTTTCATGTAGCCATGAACGACATCTTCAAACTTTATTTGCGTAGCTTTGTCTTAGTTTTTTTTATGACATTTTGGTCTATTCCAGGAACCATGATGATCACATAGAACAATTATTAAAAGTTCTGAAAGTGTTAAGAATAAATCGTTTCATCATCAAGCCATCCAAGTGCACATTCATGCAAGAGGGGCTTGAATACTTGGGTCACATCATATTCGAAGATAGAGTGAAAGTAAACCAACAAAAAATAGGAGCCATGCAAACATGGCCAACTCCTAAGAATGTCACAAAAGTTAGAGAATTTCTAGGTTTAACAGGCTACTACTGCTGATTTGTTCGCAAATACGGTGCCATAGCAAAACCATTAACGGACTTGCTGAAGAAGGATGGATTCCTATGGACAGAGAAGAGTGAAGACGCATTCAAGTTGTTGAAGCAACCTATGTGTGAGACCCTAGTGTTAGCACTGTCTGACTTCAACCAAACCTTTGAACTTCACACTAACGCATGTCAAGATGGAATAGGTGCTGTCCTCAGTCAAGCCAGAAGACCTATTGCATACATGAGTAGAGTCTTAGGGCCCATGAAGAAAGAATGATTAGTATACGCCAAGGAGATGTTGGCCATCATCCATGCAGTCAAGGTATGCGACCTTACCTTCTTGGGAGGAAATTCCTGATCATTACAAATCAACAATCCTTGAGAAGTCTCATGGAGCAGAAAATTACCACCCCAGAGCAGCAAAAGTTCCTTGTCAAGTTGCTGGGTTACGAGTATGAAATAATCTACAAACCTGGCAAGGAAAATAAAGTGGCAAACGCATTGTCCAAAAGCAATGGAGGTCAAGCATTGTGGACAGCATGTGAGCCTAATGACGCATGCCTCACTGCCATTAGCGGAGCGGAGTGGAATGTATGGACAGAAATCAAGGAGGCAATAGAAATTAACCCTCAAAGCCAAGAGCTCACAGAGAAGATCAAGAATTTCGACCCTAAGGTTAGTAAATTCACCCTTATGAATGGATATATTTGGCACAACCAGCAGGTGTATGTACCAAACATACCAAGACTAAGAGAGAAGATCTTGAATCACTTCCACAACTTACGGGAAGGAGGACATTTAGGGATGGTTCCATACTTACATGTGGATCAAGCTATTCTTTTGGTGGGAAAGACTTAAAGCTGAGATCAAAAAGCTAGTCTGAGAATGTGATGTTTGTCAGCGCACCAAACCAGAAGGCGGCAAGACAAAGGGGTTATTACAACCTTTGCTAGTACTAGGACAGGTTTGGGAAGACTTGACAATGGACTTCATCACGGGAATGCCCAACAGCAAGGGTTATACAGTGATATTAACCATAGTGGACAGACCTTGCAAGAGTGCACACTTTGTGCCACTCAAGCAACCCTACATGGCAAAAGAAGTCGCCCAAGAGTTCATCAAAACTGTGGTAAGACTTCATGGCATACCACGGACAATGCTGTCCGATAGAGACACTATCTTTATAAGCAAATTTTGGAAGGAGCTCTTCACATAGCTCGGCAGCAACTTGGTCGCCTCATTTGCCCTTTCATCCACAAATCGATGGACAAAGTTAGGTAACCAATCAAACTCTAGAGCAGTATTTAAGATGCTTTTGCCATGATCATCAAAACAATTAGGAGGAGTACATACCATGGGCAGAACTGTGGTATAATACTACCTATCATGCAGCAATCAAGATGTCACCATATCAAGCAGTATATGGAAGAATATCCCTAGGAATGTCAAGTTATACCATGGGGAACAACAGCATACATGAAGTGGATATCACACTTCCATCAAGAGAAGAGGTCTTGAACAAACTCAAGCATGAGCTTGAGAAAGCAAGGGACCAAATGAAGAGACAAGCGGATAAAGGGAGGAAGGAGGTGGAATTTGAGGTAGGTGACTATGTCCATCTTAAAATCCATCCTTGGGAGAAAATCAAGGCTAGAAAGCCAACTACAGTGAAGCTGGCTAAGAAGTACTTTGGACCATGTGAGGTAGTAGAGCGAATTGAAGCAGTAGCTTATCGCCTAAGACTACCATTAAACTCTAAATTACATCAAGTGTTTCACATTTCATTGTTGAGAAAAAAAGATAGGAGATCTGAGACAACTGAATGAGGCACTACCCGACATTTTCAGGAGAGATCACCTGGGGCAGCACCCAAAAGAAGCATTAGGATTTCGCATAGTAAGCTATGGGGGCAATAGAAGGCCAATATGGAGAGTGCTCATATGGTGGAGTCATTCGCCCAAGGATGAAGCAACATGGGAAGACTATGATGATATCCAACAACGTTTCCCTAATTTTCACTTAGGACAAGGTGAATCTCCAAGAAAGGGGGATTTTTGAGGAACTTAAGAGGCAAAGGGAGCGTGAGCGAATGCGCGCAAGGTGCCAGACAGCAAGAGAGGCAGAAATAGTCCAGATTGTATGCGCAACAAGCCTGCATGCAACAAGCAGTGAAGCACGGCCAGGTTCTGACTTAGTCTTAATCAATTGTGGAAATCCAAGCCAAGAAGAAGACCAGCATTGGCTGGACACACATGAAGCAATCCGAGCAGGAGAAGGAGAGTGACTGCGTGAAGAACTCCAACAGCAGCAGGATGTCTTGACAGGTTTACTTCAGCAAGAGGACCAAACCAAAGAGAAGTCATGGAGAGGAAGGGTACGCCATAACAAAAGTTCTAATCCAAGAAGGAAACGACAAGAAAAAGTTCAGCAGCTGTAGGAGAGGAGAGAAGATAAGATAAGGACAGAAAGACTTAGTCAACATAAGAATTCTAGTCTAAGTAGAAATTTAAGAAAGACCAAGAATCTTAGTAGGATTAGGAAACAATGGGATAAGGTGTATCTTGATAATGTTTTAGATGACTTAGAAAAGCTTGTTGACTTAGGAAAACATATCCTAAGTGGATAAGGAACCTAAGTACTAGTTGAATTAGGATAAGGCTGTCTTAGGACTATAAATACAACCTATTATTTGTGAGGAGGGGAAGCTTCGAATTTTGTATATTTCTCATTCATTAATCAAGAATCAAGGTTAGCATTCTTGCTTCCATTCTTGTTTATATTTTAGTTATCTTTTAAGAGTTGTCTTGAGATAAATTGGGCTTAAGACAAGGTTAAGAGTTGTCTTCCTTGCTTAAGAGCTTAGGTTGAAGTTAAGAGTTGTCTTCTTCAACCAAGGCAAGTTGTGATAGGTTTAAGAGTTATCTTGCCTATCCAACATATCGTTATATATAGATTAGTTAACTCGAAGGACCGCTTAGGGGTACGTGAATATAAGAAAAGAACTCAAGAATCAATTGGGACAGCAAGTTAGGAAGGTTTTTAGTCAGCGTGCTGACCCCTTAAGGTGTAGAAAAGTTGGGAAAAAAATCGAGACCCCAACACGAATGCACCCGATGCCTCTGCCATGCCTCTGGTTGCTACCAGAAGTTCATCCTGCGTGCTACCCAACATGCTCGAAGCCTCTGGTGTACCCCTAGAGATGCTCTGGTCGCTTCCGGAAGTTCATCTCGGGCACTGCCCAATGTACCCAAAGCCTCAGACTTGCTAGAGGGGATGCTCCGGTCACTCCCAAAAGTTTATCCCGTGCATTGCCGAACGCACCCGATGCCTTTATAATGCCCACGGGGACGTTCCAGTCGCTCCCAGAAGTTCATTCCATGCACTACCAAATGCGCCCGACTCATCTAGCATGCCATTAGGGATGTTCCGGTTGCTACCAGAAGTTCATGCCATGCACTGTCCAATGCGTCCAAAGGCTCTGCTACACCCGGGGAGATGTTCCCGTCACTTTTGAAAGTTTGTCCCATGCACTGCCCGATGCGACCGAAGCCTCAGACTCGCCCAAGGCGACTTTCCGGTCGCCTCCGGAACTTCATCCACACCCATGGGGATTTTACGATCGCTCTTAGTAGTTCATCCCGCAAACTGCCGAACATGCCTGATGCCTCTCCTGCATCCACAGGGTTGTTTCACTCGCTCCCAGAAGTTTATTCCTCGCACTGCTGAATAAGCCCAAAGCCTCTGCTGTGCTGCTTGGGATGTTTCGGTCGCTCCCCAAAGTTTATCCCATGCAGTGCCACACATGCCTGATGCCTCTGCCACAGCCATGGGGATGTTTGGGTTGGTCCTGAAAGTATGTTCTATGCACTGCCAAATGCATCCGATGCTCTGCCAAGCTCGCAGGAATTTTTCAGTCACTCCTGAAAGTTCGTCCTAAGCATTGCAAAACATGTCCAACGACTTTACTGAACCAGTGGGGATTTTCGGCCACTCCCAGGAGTTCGTTTAACAAACTAACCAACGTGCCCAATGCTGCTTCCAAGCCCATGGGGATATTTCAATTACTCCTAGAAGTTCATCTTGCGCACAGCTGACTGTGCCCAATGCCTTTGTCGCACCCGCAGGGGTGTTCCTATTGCCCCCAAAAGTTCATCCCATGCATTGTCCAACTCCTCCAAAGCCTCTGCCACACCCATGGGGATGTTTAGGTCTCTCCCAGAAGTTCATCTTGATGCCTCTCTTGTGCATGCGAGGATGTTCTAGTCGCTCCCAGAAGGTCGTCCTAAGTACTGTTGAATGCATCCTAAGTGGATAAGGAACTCAAGTACTAGTTAAATTTGGAAAAGGTTGTCAAATACTTTAAATACAGCCCATTATTTGTTAGCATGAACATATGCTCCGAATTTGTAAGGTCAATCTTGATAAGCTTCGACATTCTTGTTTATATTTTAGTTATCTTTTAAGAGTTGTCTTGAGATAACATTAGCTTAAAACAAGGTCAAGAGTTGTCTTCCTTGCTTAAGAGCTTAGGTTAAAGTCAAGAGTTGTCTTCTTCAACTAAGGAAAGTTATGATAGGTTTAAGAGTTGTCTTGCCTATCCAACATATTCCTTTATCATTAAATAATCCTGAAGGACAGCTTAGGGGATGTGAATCAAATGAAATAACTCAAGGATCAAACGGGACAGCAAGTTAGGAGAGGTTTTAGAAGTTGTGCTAACCCTTAAGGTGTACAAAATTTGGGACAAGAAATCTGGACCCCAACAAATTGGTGCTTTCATTGAGAAGTAGCACGATCACCCCAACAATTTGATAGTGTGCGAGATGAACTTCCATAAGTGACCAAAACATCACTGTGGGCATGGCAGTGGCTTTGGATGTGTTCAGTAGTGCTTGGGAAAAACTTCCGGGAGAAACCGAAACATCCACGTGGGCGTGGCAGAGGCTTTGGGCACAATTGGCAGTGTGCAGGACGAACACGCAGAAGTAACTGAAAAATTCCTGCAGGTGTGGCAGAGGTGTTGGGTGCATTTGGTAGTGTGTGGGACAAACTTTTGGAAGCAACCAGAATATCCCCACGGGCGTGGCAGAAGCTTTGGGCACATTTGGCAGTGCGCAAGATGAACTTCCGGCAGTGACCAGAACATCCTCATGGGTGCAGCAAAGGCATTAGGTGCATCCGACAGTGGATGGGATGAACTTGCAAGAGCGACTGGAAAATTCCAGCGGGTTCGGCAGAGGCATCGAACGTGTTTAGCAGTGCACAGTACAAATTTTCTGGAGCGACGGGAACATCCCTGCCAGCGCGGCAGTGGATTTGGGCACATTGAGCAGTGTGCGAGAAGAACTTTCGGGAGTGACCTGAACATCACCATGGGCATGGCAGCAGCATCAGACACATTTAGCAGTGCACGGGATGAACTTCCAGGATCAACAAAAACATCCTTGCTGGCATGGCAGAGGCATTGGGCAGTGAAGAACTTCCAGGAGTCACTGGAACACCCTCACGGGCCTGGCAGAGGCGTCAGCCGCATTCGGCAGCGTGCGAGATGAACTTCTAGGAGCAATCGGAACATTTTGCAGGTGCAGTACAGGCATCCAGGGCATTCAGCAGTGCACAGGACAAGCTTCGGTGAGCGACTAGAACATCCCTGCGGGCACAGCAGAGGCTTCGAGTGGGTTGGCCAGTGTGCAGGATGAACTTCCGGGAGCTTCCAGAACATCCCTGCGGGTGCAGCAGAGTCGGGTGCATTTGCAGTGCAAGGGACAAACTTTTAGGAGCGACCGGAGCATCCCCAGGCCTGCGGCAGCACCGTCGGGCGCATTCTGCAGTGCGCTGAATGTATCTCCAGGAGCGACTGGAACATCCCCATAGGCACAATAGAAGCATTAGGCACTTACAGCAGTGCACGGAACAAACTTCGAGGAGTGACTGAAGCATCCCCTCAGGCACGACAGATGCTTTGGGTGTGTTTGACAGTGCACAGTATAAACTTCTGGGAGTGACTGTAGCATCCCCGTGTGTGCGGCAGTGGCATCGAAAATGTTTGGCAGTGCGAGGGACGAACTACCTAAAGCAATAGGAACATCCCTGCGGGCGCAGCAGAGGATTTGGGCGCATTGGGCAGTGGGTGCGGAAACTTTTAGGAGTGACCGAAACATCCCTGTGGGTGCAGCGGAGGCGTCGGTGCATTTGGCAGTACGTAGGATGAACTTTTGGGAGTGACTAGAACATCCCCTCGGGCATGGTAGAGGCTTCGGGCACATTAGGCAGTGCGTAGGATGAACATCCAAGATCAACCAAAAAATTCCAACAGGCATGGCAGAGGAATCGGGCACGTTCTGCAGTGCGCAGGATGAACTTCTGGCGGCAACTGGAACATCCCCGCGGGCATGGTAGAGGCTTCAGGTGTGTTGGACAGTAGGCGGGACAAAATTTTTAGAATGACCAAAACAATCCTGTAGGAGTAGCAGAGGCTTTGGGTGAGTGGGTTAGTCCATAGGGCAAACTTCTGGGAGTGGCCCGAGCATCCCTGGAGGCATGGCAGAGGTTTGGGTGTGTTCGGCAATTTGTCATTAGTTAATCCCGAAGGACAGCTTAAGGTACAAAAATCAAAGAAAAGAACTCAAGGATCAAATGGGACAGCAAGTTAGGAGAGGTTTTAGAAGTCATGCTAACCCTTAAGGTGTAGAAAAGTAGGGACATGAAATTGGGACCCCAATAGTTCGGCAATGTGCAGGACAAACTTCCGGGAGCAACTGGAACATCCCTATGGGCACAGCAGAGGTGTGGGGTGCTTTAGGAAGTGTGCAGGATGAACTTCTAGGACTGGCCTAAAGATTCCTACAGGTGCAGTGGCATTAGACACGTTCAACATTATATGGGACAAACTTCATAAGCGACCAGAACATTCCTCTGGGCATGGCAAAGGCTTCGGGCACGTTGGGGAGTGCGCAGGATGAACTTTCAGGAGCGACCAGAGAATCCCTGCTGGTGTGCCATGGCATCTGTCGTGTTTGGTAGTACAAAGGATGAACTTCTAGGAGCAACTGGAACATTCAAGCAGGCACGGAAGAGGCATTGGATGTGTTTGGCATTCAAGCAGGGACGAACTTCCATGAGAGACTGGAACATCCAAGCGGGTGTGGTAGAGGCATTGGACGCATTTGGTAATGTGCAGGATGAACTTCTGGGAGTGACCAGAAGATGCCAACTGGTGTGGCAGATGCATTGGACACATTCGGCAATGTGCAGGACGAACTTTCGGGAGCAACCAGAACAGTCCCACAGGTGCGGCTGCAGCATTGGGTGTGTTTGGTAATGCGGGGGACAAACTTCTGTGAGCAACTGGAAAATTCTTGCAGGCTTGGCAAAGGCATCGGATGCATTTGACAGAGCGTGTGATGAACTTTCGGGAGTGAACAGAACATTCCCGTGGGTGGGTCAATGGCATCGTACATGCTCGGCAATGCGAAAATGAACTTCCAGAAGCAATTGGAACCTCCCCATTGGCACGGCAGAGGCTTCAAGCGCATTGGTCAATGCACGGTACGAACTTCCAAAAGTGATCGGCACATACCAGTGGGTGCGGTAGAGGTATCGAGCGCATTTGGCAGTGTAAGGGATAAACTTCAGGGAGCGATTGGCACATCCCTACAGGGGCTGCAGCTGTGTTGAGCACATTCAGTGGTGCACTGGATGAACTGGATGAACTTTAAGGAGCAACCAGAATATCCCCATGGGCACGACCATAGCATCGTGCGCATTTGACAGTGTGCGGGATGAACTTCCGAGAGCTAGAGGAACATCCCCCCAGGCACAGCATAGGCTTCTGGCACTTTGGAAAATGTGTCGCACGAACTTCTGAGTGTGACAAGGACATCCCCGCGGGCGCATTAGCGGTGTTGGACATGTTTGGCATTGTACGGGATAAACTTCTGTGAGTGACTTGAACATCCCCGCATGCACAGCAGAGGCATCGAGCACATTTGCCAGTTCGCGTGACAAACTTCTAGGAGTGACCAGAAGATCCCCGTGGGCACGGAGGCAGTGTCAGACACATTTGGTAGTACATGGGATGAACTTCTGAGAGTGATCAGAACATCCCTGCGGCTATTTCTGAGGCTTCGGGCACATTAGGCAGTGTGTGGCTTGAACTTTTGGGAGCGACCAGAACATCCCCATAGGCAAGGCAGACGCTTCAAGCGATTCGGGTAATGTGCAAAACGAACTTCTGGGAGTGACGGGAACATATCTACAGGTGCGGCAGAGGCATCGGGGTCATTTGGCTGTGCACCACGCTAACTTCCGGAACCACCAGAACATCCCAGCGGGTGCAGCAGAGGCTTAAGGCACATTTGGCAGTGCACAGGACAAACTTTTGGGAGTGACTGGAACATGCCCTGACAACTCTTCATCTTGTCTTAAGCCCAAGTTATCTTAAGAAAACTCTTAAAAGATAACCGAACTATAAACAAGAATAGAAGCAAGAATGCTAACTTGGATTCTAGATTAATGAATGAAAGCATACAAATTTGGAGCATATATCCTTGCTCACAAATAATGGGCTGTATTTATAGTTCTAGACAGCCTTATCCTAATTCAACTAGTACTTAAGTTCCTTATCACTTAGGATATCTTTTCTTAAGTCAACAAGGTTTTCTAAGACAACTAAAACCTTATCAAGATAGACCTTATCTAAATGTTTCCTAATTCTACTAGGATTCTTAGTTTTTCTTGATTGACTAATTCTATTTTGACTAAACCTTTCTGTCCTTATCTTATCTCGTCTCCTGCAGCTGCTGACCTTCATCTTGCTGTTTCCTTCTAGGATTAAGACTTCCATATGCCGTGTCCTTCCGTTCCAAGACTTCCCCTTGACGTGATCATCTTGTTGAAGCTAAACCCTTCATGATGTTCTGCTGCTGCTGGAGTTCTTCATGCCGTTCTTTCCTTCTCCAGCTCGAATTGCACCATGCATATCCTGCAATGCTGGAGTCCTTCTTGGCTTGGATGTCCGCAGTCAATTAGGACAAAGTCAGAACCTGGCCATGCTTCACTCATGCTGCGTGCATGCTTATTGAGTGCACATTCTGGCTTGCTGCTGCCTCTCTTGCTGCTTGGCGCCTCGCACGCATTTGCTCATGCTCCCTTTGCCTTCTAAGGTCCTCAACAATCCCCCTTTCTTGGAGACTCACCTTGTCCTCAAAGTGGAAATTAGGGAAACATTGTTGGATATCATCATAGTCTTCCCATGTTGCTTAATCCTTGCGCGAATGAATGCACCATACCAGTACTCTTCATACTGGCCTTCTATTGCACCCATAGCTTACTATGCAAAATCCTAAGGCTTCCTTTGGGTGCTGCCACAGGTGATCTTCCCTGAAAATGCCCCCCTCATTCACTTGTCTCACATCTCCTATCTTTTTTCTCAATAATGAAATGTGAAATACTGGATGTAATTTGGAGTTTAATGGTAGTCTTAGGTGATAAGCTACTGCTCCAATTCAGTCCTAGGGTGGATTTTAAGATAGACATAGTCACCTACCTTAAATTCCACTTCTTTCCTTCCTTTGTCCATTTGTCTATTCATTTGGTCCCTTGCTTTCCTCAAGCTCATGCTTGAGTTTCTTCAAGACCTCTTCTCTTGATTGAAGTGTGACATCCAATTCATGTATGCTGCTGTTCCCATGGTATAACTTGACATTCCTAGGGCTATTCTTCCATATACTGCTTGATATGGTGTCATCTTGATTGTGCATGATAGGTAGTATTATACCATAGTTCTGCCCATGCTATGTACTCTTCCCAATCATTTTGATGAAAATGGCAAAAACACCTTTAGTACTGCTCTAGAGTTTGATTGGTTACCTTACTTTGGCCATCTGTTTGTGGATGAAAGGCAGATGAGGCGACCAAGTTGCTGCCAAGCTGTGTGAAAAGCTCCTTCCAGAATTTGCTCATGAAAATAGTATCTCTGTTGAACAGCATTGTACATGGTATGCCATGAAGTCTTACCACGTTTTTGATGAACTCTTGGGCTACTTCTTTTGTCGTGTATGGTTGCTTGAGTGGCACAAAGTGTGCACTCTTGCTGAGTCTGTCTACTATGGTTAATATCACTGTGTAACCCTTTCTATTGGGCATTCCTATGATGAAGTCCATTGTTAAGTCTTCCCAAACCTGTCCTGGTATTGGCAAAGGCTGTAACAACCCCTTTGTCTTGCCACCTTCTGGTTTGGTGTGCTGGCAAACATCAGATTCCCGGACTAGCTTCTTGATATTGGCCTTATGTCCTTCCCACCAAAAGAATAGCTTGATCTGCATGTAAGTATGGAACCATCTTGAATGTCCTCCTTCCTGTGAGTTGTGGAAGTGATTCAAGATCTTTCCTCTTAGTCCCGGTATGTTTGGTACATACACCTGCTGGTTGTGCCAAATATATTCATTTTTAAGGGTGAATTTACTAACCTTAGGGTCAAAATTCTTGATCTTCTCTGTGAGCTCTTGGCTTTGAGGGTCAATCTCTATTGCCTCCTTGATTTCTGTCCATACATTCCACTCTGCTCCACTAATGGCAGTGAGGCATGCGTCATTAGGCTCACATGCTGTCCACAATGCTTGACCTCCATTGCTTCTAGACAATGCATCTGCCACCTTGTTTTCCTTGCCTAGTCTGTATATTATTTCATACTCATAACCCAGTAACTTGACAAGGAACTTTTGCTGCTCTAGGGTGGTAATTTTCTGCTCCATGAGGCTTCTCAAAGGGTTGTTGATCTATAATGATCAGGAATTTCCTCCCAAGAAGGTAAGGTCACCATACCTTGACTGCATGGATGATGGCCAACATCTCCTTGGCGTATACTGACCATTCCTTCTTCATGGGCCCTAAGACTCTGCTCATGTATGCAATAGGTCTTTTGGCTTGACTCAAGAAAACACCTATGTCATCTTGACATGTGTCAGTTCTCATTTATTAATCAAGAATCAAAGGAAAGCATTCTTGCTCACATTCTTGTTTATATTTTCAGTTATCTTTTTAAGAGTTGTCTTGAGATAACTTGGGCTTAAGACAAGGTTAAGAGTTGTCTTCCTTGCTTAAGAGCTAAGGTTGAAGTTAAGAGTTGTCTTCTTCAACCAAGGCAAATTGTTATAGGTTTAAGAGTTGTCTTTCCTATCCAACATATCTTTATGTATATATTAGTTAACCCGAAGGACAGCTTAGGGGATATAAAATAAGAAAAGAACTCAAGAATCAAATGGGACAGCAAGTTAGGAAGGATTCTAGTAGGCATACTGACCCCTAAGGTGTAGAAAAGTTGGGGAAAAAAATCGGGACCCTAACAAAGGTCGTGTGGGCGGACAGTGCGTGGCTTGGGCGTGGGCACTGGCATTGTGCGGCCTTGGCATGTATGCTTGCAAAATCCCCACAACTACTGGTGCACAGCCAGCCACACCCGCAGCCCCAGCACATTGGGTGCGCTCGGCCACCCAGCGTAACATGCAGCAGCAACTGCTGCACGTTCTGTGACAGTTCAGCAGTAAAAAGTTTCTGCTGCAACTTTTCATTTTTCCCCGTGCCATTTTCAATTAAATGACATGATAATTTAGTTCAACATTTTAGAGTTCCATCTCTCTGCTTTCTCCCTGTTCCGACCCTGCTTCATAATTTTCCAGATTTTTGTTGTTTTTGGCCTCCAAAAAATCGTAAAAATTATTATGGGGTCGGAAAAATTGCAAGGACTCTTCCCACACCTCCCTCTCATTTTTCTCAACCCCTCTGCAAAATTTCAGGCCAAAATACCTAGTATTTTTTTATTTTTAAAGGGGGTGTGACAGCTCAGACATGGGGTATGTCTCCTCCTTCCACTTAGGAAAAGTCTCAAAACCCTCTTTAGGGGGGCAGGGGCAACTCACTCCAGTAGGGGCCAAAGTTTCCTGGCCATGCATGCCCCCTCGTCCACACACCTTGTTGTCCCTCGGTGGGTGGGTGGGCAAAGCATGGCATGAGACCCTCCATTCTCAGGCGATTGACCACCATTTCAGGTCGCCTCTTCGGCGGCCCCTCCCCCAACACCCCAAATGTGGCAAAACTGAGCATTTTAGCCACGGAATTGAGGACCTAGTCCTGTGCTTGGCGTTGCCAATGCTGAAACCAATACCACGAGCTAATGCTCTGGAAGTATAGGCTAAGGCTGCGGCACCCCTTGCACGGTGCGAGGCCCTCTTTTGAGGCAACACTGTTGGTTGCGGGGACTGAAACCCCATGCTCGGGCGAGCCGATGCAGACCTTGTGCACAGCGCATCTCATAAGTCGTAGTGCAAGGTCTTAAGAAAGCTTACCCCAGTATGGTGCAATGCCTTCACTTCATGGCTGACCATGATTATGCGGGGACTGACCCCCCACTCTTGGGCGATCCGGTGCGGACCTTGTGTGCAGCGCATTCCATAAGTCGTAGTACAAGGCCTGCAGAAAGCTTACCCCAAGTATGGTACGATTTCCTCTCTGCCTGGCAGGCCATGATTGTGCGGGTGACTGAGCCCCCATTCTTGGGCGAGCCAGTGCGGAACTTGTGCACAGCGCATTCCATAAGTTGCAGTACAAGGCCCGCAGAAAGCTTACCCGATTATGGTGCGATGCCCTCGCTGCCTGGCAGGCCATGTTGAGAACCGAAGTATGCAGGAAAGGCATGGGCAGAAAATGAGGCAGCAAAGGAGAGCATAGGCCAGAAAATGTGCACAACAAGCCTGGCAACAGCAAGTGTGCAGCCCGGCAGTGAGGCCTGGGCATTCCTAATCAATGAAGGACATTCATGCCAACAAGAGTTCCAGCAGCAATAGGATAGTCGCGACAAGAAGAATTCTAAGGGCAGAAGGATATGCATTCAGAGTCCTAGTCCTACAAGGATTAGGCAAGAGGAAAGTGCAGCTGCTGTAAAATACAAGATACGGTAGGAATTCTAGTTTAGGTAGAAATTAAAGAAAGACCAAGAATCCTAGTAGAATTAGGAAACATTTGGATAAGGTCTATCTTGATAATGTTTTAGTTGACTTAGAAAAGCTTGTTGACTTAGGAAAACATATCCTAAGTGGATAAGGAACCTAAGTACTAGTTAAATTAGGATAAGGCTATCTTAGGACTATAAATACAGCCCATTATTTGTGAGGAGGATAGATGCTCCGAATTTTGTTATTTTCTCATTCAATAATCAAGAATCAAGGTTAGCATTCTTGCTCATTCTTGTTTATTTTCGGTTATCTTTTAAGAGTTGTCTTGAGATAACTTGGGCTTAAGACAAGGTTAAGAGTTGTCTTCCTTGCTTAAGAGCTTAGGTTGAAGTTAAGAGTTGTCTTCTTCTACCAAGGCAAGTTGTGATAGGTTTAAGAGTTGTCTTGCCTATCCAACATATCTTTATACATATTAGTTAACCCAAAGGATAGCTTAGGGGACATAAATATAAGAAAAGAACTCAAGAATCAAATGGGACAGCAAGTTAGGAAGGATTCCAGTAGGTGTGCTGACCCTCTAAGGTCTTTAAAAGTTGGGGAAAAAAATCAGGACCCCAACATGAATGCACAAGATGCATCTGCTGCACTGAGGGGATGTTCCAGACAATCAAGGATGTTTCTCTTATGCACTGCCCAACTTGCCCGACGCTGCTGCCATGCCCGCAGGGATGTACAGCTCGCTCCTTGGAGTTCATCTTGTGCACTATTAAACAGGCATAAAGCCTTTGCCACACCTGCAGGGATGCTCCAGTCACTTCCAGAAGTTCGTTTCGTTCATAGTTGAATGCATCGGATGCCTTTGCTGCGCCCGCGGGATATGTTGCGGTCACTTACAGAAGTTCATCTTGTGCACTTTTGAACGTGTATGACGCCGCTGTTGTGCCCACGGAGATGTTTCGGTCACTCTGGGAAATTCACCCCCCGCACTGCTGAACACACTCGATTCCTCTGCCATGCCCATGGGGATCTTCTGGTCGCTTCTGGAAGTTTCATTCTCAGCACTGCCGAATGCACCCGGCACCTTTGCCGCACCCACAGGGATGTTCCGGTCATTCCCAAAAGTTTGTCCCTGTGCACTGCCAAACATGCCTGCGAGGATGTTCTGGTCACTTCTGGAAGTTCGTCCTGCACACTACTGAACTGTTGAGGACCTTAGGAGGCAAAGGGAGTGTGAACGAATGTGCGTGACGCGCCAAGCAGTGAGAGAGGCAGCAAACAGGCCAAAATGTGCATGCAACAAGCTTGCATGCAGCATGCAGTGAAGCATGGCCAGGTTCTGACTCTGTCCTAACTGACTGCAGAAATCCAAGCCAAGAAGAACACCAGCATTGGCAGGACACAATCTGAGCAGGAGAAGAACATGGATGGCATGAAGAACTCCAGCAGCAGCAGGACGTCATGGCAGGTTTGACTTCAACAAGATGATCACGTCAAAGAAAGTCTTGGAACGGAAGGACACGCCATATGGAAGTCCTAATCCTAGAAGGAAACTGCAAGATGAAGGTCAGCAGCTGTAGGAGAGGAGAAGATAAGGACAGAAAAGTTTAGTCTAAGTAGGAATTCAAGAAAGACCAAGAATCCTAGTAGGATTAGGAAACAATGGGATAAGTTCTGTCTTGATAATGTTTTAGTTGACTTAGAAAACCTTGTTGACTTAGCAAAACATATCCTAAGTGGATAAGGAACCTAAGTACTAGTTGATTAGGATAAGGCTGTCTTAGGACTATAAATACAATGCATTATTTGTGAGGAGAACATATGCTCCAAATTTTGTATTTTTTCATTCATTAATCAACAATCAAGGTTAGCATTCTTGCTTCTATTCTTGTTTATATTTTGGTTATCTTTTAAGAGTTGTCTTGAGATAACTTGGGGCTTAAGACAAGGTGAAGAGTTGTCTTTCCTTGCTTAAGAGCATAGGTTGAAGTTAAAGAGTTGTCTTCTTCAACCAAGGCAAGTTGTGATAGGTTTAAGAGTTGTCTTGCCTATCCAACATATCTTTATACACTAGTTAATCCCGAAGGACAGCTTAAGGGGACAAAAATCCAAGAAAAGAACTCAAGAATCAAATGAGACAGCAAGTTAGGAAGGTTTTAGTAGGCATGCTGACCCCTAAGGTGTAGAAATTTTGGGGAAAAAAATCAGGACCTCAACATGAACACTCTTGATGCCTCTACCATGCCCGTGGGGATGTTTTGGTTACTTCTTGAAGTTCATCCTGTGCACTGCCCAACATACCCAAAGCCGCTGCCGCGCCCACGAGGATGTTTCAGTTATTCCAGGAAGTTTGTCTTGTGCATGGACAAACGTGTACAAAGCCTCTTCCACGCCTCAGGGATTTTCTGGTCACTCCAGGAAGTTCTTCCCACACACAGCCGAATGTGTCCAACACATAGCTGTGCTATAGGAATGTTCTGGTTGCTCCCAGTAGTTCTTCTTTGTTTACTGCTGAATGCATCTGATACCTCTGCCAAGCCCACGGGTATTTTCTGGTTGGTCCCTAAAGTTCCTCCTGTGTACTGCCTAATGTGCTTGAAGTCTCAGACATGCTCGAGGGGATCTTTTGGTCACACCCAAAAATGCCTCCGATGCACTGCCGCATGCACTTGAGGCCACTGCCGTGCCTACAGGAATGTTCCGGTCGCTCCCATAAGTTCCTCCTAAACACTGTCGAATTCACCCGATGCCTCTACCATGCCCACTGCAATGTTCTAGTTGCTCCCAGAAGTTCGTGCCACTTACTATTGAATGCGCCCAAAGTCGTTGCCGTGCCTGCGGGGATGTTCTGGTCACTCCCAGAAGTTCCTTCCACACATTGCAAAACGCGCTTGATGCCCCTACCATGCCTGCAGGGATGTTCTGGAAGTTCCTCCCGTGCACTACCGAATGCACCCAAGGCCGTTGCTGTGCCTGCAGGGATGTTCTAGTCGATCTCAAAAGTTTGTCCTAAGCACTGCCGAATGCTTCTGATGCCTTTGCCAAAGCTGCAGTGATTTTTCGGTCGTTAGAGGAAGTTCATCATGCGCACTGCCGAACGTGCCTAATGCTGCTGCCGCAGCGGCAGGGATGCTCTGATCGCTCCCAAAAGTTTGTCCCACACACTGCAAATTGTTGAGGACCTTGGAAGCAAAGGGACCATAAGTGAATGCACGAAAAGTGTCAAGCAGCAAGAGAGGCAGAAACAGGACAGGATGTGCACGCAACAAGCCTGTACGCAGCAAGCAGAGAAGCACGGCCAGGTTTTGACTCAATCCTAATCAATTGCAGAAAGCCAAGCCAAGAAGAAGGCCAGCATTGGCAGGACACGCATGAAGCAATCCGCGCAGGAGAAGGAGAGTGACGGCATGAAGAACTCTAGCAGCAGCAAGATGTCTTGGCAGGTTTACTTTCAGCAAGAGGACAACGCCAAAGAGAAGTCTTGGAAAGGAAGGATATGCCATAGAAGAAGTTCTAATCCAAGAAAGAAACGGCAAGAAGAAGTTCAGCAGCTGGAGGAGAGAAGATAAGATAAGGACAGAAAGACTTAGTCAAAGTAGAAATTCTAGTCTTAGTAGGAATTCAAGAAAGACCAAAGAATCCTAGCAGGATTAGGAAACAGTGGGATAAGGTCTATCTTGATAATGTTTTAGTTGACTTAGAAAAGCTTGTTGACTTAGGAAAATATATTCTAAGTGGATAAGGAACCTAAATACTAGTTGAATTAGGATAAGGCTGTCTTAGGACTATAAATACAGCCCATTATGTGTGAGCAGAACATATGCTCCAAATTTTGTTATTTTCTCATTCAATAATCAAGAATCAAGGTTAGCATTCTTGCTTACTTTCTTGTTTATATTTTCGGTTATCTTTTAAGAGTTGTCTTGAGATAGATAAATATAAGAAAAGAACTCAAGAATCAATTGGGACAGCAAGTTAGGAAGGATTCCATTAGGCGTGTTGGCCCCCAAGGTGTAGAAAAGTTAGGGAAAAAAAATCGGGACCCCAACAAATTGGTGCTTTCGTTGAGAGATCAGCTCCAATTGAGAGGTAGCACGACACCCCACAAATTAGTGCTATAGTTAAGACATCAGCACAAACACTAGTTAATTGCAAGGCATCATGGTTACCATGTCATCTAGGCAGCATTCACCTGCACCACAAGAACAGACTGGGGAAGAATTCTCAGTCACCAACTGTGGAAGAATCCTTGCCTTGGAGAGGAACCAAAATGCAATCAATGACCAGGTAGTTGATATCTATCATCTATCATTAATTCTCTTCAAAAATCGAAGAGAGACACATCCCGAGTGGCCGAAAAATGAGTCCAAACCAAGCAGGCCAGGAATAGCAACTCGCCACAAACATCTAGGAGGTGTTAATCAGAAATCATGTGGCACCAAGAGCATGAGGACGAATCTGACCATGAGCAGCTTCCCTCTCAAGAAAGGGGGAGAGGACAGATGAGTCTAGGGTGCAGAAGGGAGGTGCCACCAAATTTGTACCAGCCCCATGACCCTCTACGACGAATAGAGCGATGATGAGGTCTTGGATCGAAGGCCAGCAGTATGGCAGCCAAGGAGAATGCAGAGTCCTCATGAGGCAGAATGTTGGCAGACAAATAGGAGAGAGGAATGGAAGCACTCTGACAGCCCAAGTCACTACACCCGACCAAAGGTAAAAATCGAATTCCCTACCTTCAAGAAAGGAGATCCAACCAAATGGATCTCCAATGCTAAATTCTACTTTGAAAAACAAGGTGTAGAGAGGGGTGAAAGGGTTGATTTTGCATCCTATCACCTATGTGGGAGGGCCAATCAATGGTGGTGTTGGCTTAAGGCCACCTATAGGCGAGAAGGTAGAAGGATTGGCTGGACAAGGTTCACACAAGAATTGGTGAACAGATTCAGCCCCTCCAGCATCACCAATATTTGCTCCGAGTTTGATGGGAAAACAAGTCTTTCATTTATCAAATTCTGACAGTGCTGTACCAGTTCAGAACTTAGAATACTCATCTCTGCCTCTTGAGATGCCAATCTGGAGAACAAGTGAAGATGTTTCATCACCAGCAATTTCAGTTGATGACAGTGGAGGAAAAAAATTGCACACAGAAGATGTGTATGCACATCCAAGTGAAAGCGACACTAAGGACACAAGTGCTCCAGGACAGGACTTGGTGTGTCCAAATGCCAAGATAAAGATGCAGATGTCTTGTGAAGAGTCAAACAATGCATCTGCCAAACATCCTGATTCATCTATTCAGGTTTATGCTACTACTTCTACATCTTCTTTAGCACTACCAAGAGTGGAAGAACAGCAAATTAAAGTGGATGCAGAATCAGATGGATTTTCGTATGGATTACAAGTGCATGCTTCTACAAATTATCCACCAGAACAGGCACAATCTGCCTTGTTGGCTAAACCTGGATCAGAAGACAAAGTTCCTAATCATATTCCTGTCCAGATTGAAGGACTTTGCTGATCTTTCATGGACAGCTTCACAAGCTGCAAGAGATCAGACCTTTAGACCATTCATTAGTTCAAACTGCAGCAGACAATACGAATAGCATGCAGCAAGATTTGGAAGGCACAAATATTGATCAAATGCCATCATCTGCACCTGTTTTAGACCCTCAATTCCCTGGACAGAATGAGGATTATTTGGGTTGCAGCTTGAACACTGAAGATCCAGACATTCCATGCAACAGGTCAGGTGTTCTGGACAACAACCCCATTGCCAACACAAATGCCCAAAGTTGCATGGATAGCAAGGAGGAAGCCGAGGCAGTACACTCCCCAGATCATGCAGAAGAAGGTGAAATCAACTTGCATGCAGTAGGGGACAACCACCAAGCCTACTACAATGAGGCTGTTCGCAACGATAAATGACAAGAATGTTTTGGTGTTGATTGATAGTGGAGCCACCCATAACTTCATCAGCACAAAACTGGTCAAAACACTCCAGTTATGTCCGAAAAGGATTGCACCCTTTGAGGTAAGAGTGGCAAGCAGACAGAAGCTCAAGTGTGCGCAAGTTATCAAGGCAGTAGCAATGCAGATTTAAAGAGTCAAGATAGAGGCAGAACTATATGTGTTAGCCTTGGCAGGCCTTGATGTGGTTTTAGGCAATGCTTGGCTTAAAACCATAGGCAAGATAATGTTCGACTACAAATCCATGGCCATGCACTTCCAATGGAAGGGAAAGGGACTGCACATGAGAGGCATCCACCACCAATGCAGCGCATCAGGGGCGTTGGGCAAGTACCCTTGAATGACTATACAGAAAAAGGGCACAATGTTTTGCAATTCTCTTGGCCACAAAGGAGGAAAACACAGCCGAACATCATACACACGAAGACATACCAATGGGAGTAAGGAACCTACTGGAGCAGTTCGGAGATGTCTTATGAGAGCCATAAGGACTGCCACCCTCAAGACATTACGACCATGCCATCCCATTAATTGACAAAACCAAGGCAATTAATGTAGCACCTTACTAGTATGCACACTTCCAAAAGAACGAGATCGAAAGACAAGTGGAAGAGATGCTACAGCAAGGTATTATCTGACCTAGCACTTCTCCTTTTTCTTCTCTTGTTCTACTTGTTAGAAAGAAAGACAAAACTTGGAGGTTTTGCACTGATCATCGGGCTCTCAACCAAGCAACTGTCAAGGATCGTTTCCTAATCCCAACAATTGATGATATGCTGGACAAGTTACATGGAGCAAAGCTGTTCACCAAGCTGGATCTCAAGGCTGGATATCATCAAATACGCATGAAAGAAGAGGACATGCAGAAGACAGCATTTCAAACTCATACTGAACACAACTAGTACCTAGTCATGCCCTTTGGACTATGCAATGCACCCTCCACCTTTCAAGCAGCCATGAACGACATCTTCAAACCTTATTTGCGTAGGTTTCTCTTAGTTTTCTTTGATGTCATTTTGGTCTATTCTAGGAACCATGATGATCACATAGAACACTTAGCAAAAGTGCTAGAAGTGTTAAGAAGAAATCATTTCGTCATCAAGCCATCCAAGTGCACATTCATGCAAGAGGAGCTTGAATACCTTGGTCACATCATATCCGAAGATGGAGTGAATGCAGACCAACAAAAACTAGAAGCCATGCAAACATGGCCAATTCCCTAAGAATGTCACAGAACTTAAAGGATTTCTAGGTTTAACAGGCTACTACCGACTGATTTGTTCACAAATACGATGCCATAGAAAAACCACTAACGGATTTGCTGAAGAAGGATGGATTCCTATGGATAGAGAAAAGTGAAGATGCATTCAAATTGTTGAAGCAAGCCACGTGTGAGACCCCAGTGTTAGCACTGCCTGACTTCAACCAAACCTTCGAGCTTCACACTGATGCATGTCAAGATGGCATAGGTGCTGTCCTCAGTCAAGCCAGAAGACCTATTGCATACATGAGCAGAGTCTTAGGGCCCATGAAGAAGGAATGGTCAGTATACGCCAAGGAGATGTTGGCCATCATCCATGCAGTCAAGGTATGGTCGACCTTACCTTCTTGGGAGGAAATTCCTGATCATTACAGATCAACAACCCTTGAGAAGCCTCATGGAGCAGAAAATTACCACCCTCGGAGCAGCAAAAGTTCCTTGTCAAGTTACTAGGGTTATGAGTATGAAATAATCTACAAGCCTAGCAAAGAAAACAAAGTGGCAGACGCATTGTCCAAAAGCAATGGAGGTCAAGCATTGTGGACACCATGTGAGCCTAATGATGCATGCCTCACTGCCATTAGCGGAGCGGAGTGGAATGTATGGACGAAAATCAAGGAGGCAATAGAAATTGACCCTCAAAGCCAAGAGCTCATAGAGAATATCATGAAATTTGACCCCAAGGATAGTGAATTCACCCATAAAAATGGATATATTTGGCACAACCAGCAAGTGTATGTACCAAACATACCGGGACTAAGAGGGAAGATCTTGAATCACTTCCACAACTCATGGGAAGGAGGGACATTCAGGATGGTTCCATACTTACATGCGGCTCAAGTTATTTTTTTGGTGGGAAAGGACTCAAGGCTGAGATCAAAAAGCTAGTCCAGGAATGTGATGTTTGTCAGCGCACCAAACCAGAAGGTGGCAAGACCAAGGGGTTATTATAGCTTTTTCCAGTATGAGGATAGGTTTTGGAAGACTTCACAATGGACTTCATCATGGGAATGCCCAACAGCAAGGGTTATACAGTGATATTAACCGTAGTGGACAGACTCAGCAAGAGTGCAAACTTTGTAACACTCAAGAAATCCTACACTGCAAAAGAAGTCGCCTAAGAGTTCATAAAAAACGTGGTAAGACTTCATGGCATACCACGGACAATGTTGTCCAATAGAGACACTTTCTTTATGAGAAAATTCTGGAAGGAGCTCTTCACACAACTCAGCAGCAACTTGGTTGCCTCATCCGCCTTTCATCCACAAACAGATGGACAAAGTGAGGTAACCAATTGAACTCTAGAGCAGCATTTAAGATGATTTTGCCATAATCATCAAAATAATTGGGAGGAGTACATACCATGGGCAAAATTGTGGTATAATACTACCTATCATGCGGCAATCAAGATGTCACCATATCAAGCTGTATATGGAAGAATACCCCCAGGAATGCCTAGTTATACCATAAGGGAATAGCAGCATACATGAAGTGGATGTCACACTTCAATCAAGAGAAGAGGTCTTGAAGAAACTCAAGCATGAGCTTGAGAAAGCAAGGGACTGAATGAAGAGACAAGTGGATAAAGGGAGGAAGGAAGTGGAATTTAAGGTAGGTGACTATGTCTATCTTAAGATTCACCCTAGGAGGAAAATCAAGGCTGGAAAGCCAACTACAGCGAAGTTGGCTAGAATGTACTTTGGACCATACGAGGTAGTTGAGCAAATTGGAGCAGTAGCTTATTGCCTAAGACTACCATTAAACTCCAAATTACATCCAGTGTTTCACATTTCATTATTGAGAAAAAAGATAGGAGATGTGAGACAAGTGAATGAGGGACTGCCGACGTTTTCAAGGAAGATCACCTAGGGGCAGCACCCAAAGGAAGCATTAGGATTTCGCATAGTAAGCTATGGGTGCAATAGAAGGCCAGTATGGAGAGTACTCATATGGTGGAGTCATTCACCCAAGGATGAAGCAACATGGGAAGACTATGATGATATCCAGCTATGTTTTCCTAATTTCCACCTTGAGAACAAGGTGCCCAAAGTCGCATGGATAGCAAGGAGGAAGCCGAGGCAGTACACTCCCCGGATCATGTGGAAGAAGGTGAAATCAACTTGCATGCAGTAGAGCCTACTACCACGAGGTTGTTCGCAACCATTAACAGAAAAAATGTTTTGGTGTTGATTGATAGTGGAGCCACCCATAACTTCATCAACACAAAACTGGTCAAAACACTCCAGCTATGTCCAAAAAGGATTGCACCCTTTGAGGTAAGAATGGCAAGCAGACAAAAGCTCAAGTGCGCACAAGTAATCCAGGCAGTAGCTATGCAGATTCAAGGAGTCAAAATAGAGACGGAACTGCATGTGTTAGCCCTGGCAGGTCTTGATGTGGTTTTAGGCAACGCTTGGCTTAAGACCATAGGCAAGATAATGTTCAACTATGAATCCATGGCCATGCACTTCCAATGGAAAGGGAAGGGACTGCACGTGGGAGGCATCCACCACCAATGCAGTGCATCATTGTGAGGTAAGTACCCTTGAATGACTATATAGAAAAAGAGCACAATGTTTTGCAGTTCTCTTGGCCATAAAAGAGGGAAAACACAGCCGAACATCATACACACGAAGACATACCAATAGGAGTAAGGAACCTACTAGAGCAATTCGGAGATGTCTTAGGAGAGCCACAAGGACTACCACCCTCAAGACATTACGACCATGCCATCCCATTAATTGACAAAACCAAGGCAATTAATGTAGCACCTTACTGGTATGCACACTTCCAAAAGAACGAGATCGAAAAACAAGTGGAAGAGATGCTACAACAAGGTATTATCTGACCTAGCACTTCCTCTTTTTCTTCTCCCATTCTACTTGTTAGAAAGAAAGATGGAACTTAGAGGTTTTGCATCAATTATTGGGCACTCAACCAAGCAACTGTCAAGGATCTTTTTCCTAATCCCAACAATTGATGATATGCTGGACAAGTTACATGGAGCAAAGCTGTTCACCAAGCTGGATCTCAAGGCCAGATATCATCAAATACGCATGAAAGAAGAGGATATGCAGAAGACAGCATTTCGACTCATAGTGGACACTATGAGTACCTAGTCATGCCCTTTGGACTATGCAACACACCCTCCACCTTTCAAGCAGCCATGAATGACATCTTCAAATCTTACTTGTGTAGGTTTGTCTTAGTTTTCTTTGATGACATTTTGGTCTATTCTCAGGAACCACGATGATCACATAGAACACGTAGCAAAAGTGCTAGAAGTGTTAATGAGTTAGTGAATAGATTTGGCCCATCTAGTATTACAAACTATGAGGGACAGCTTGCCAAGATTAGGCAAAAGGGATCTCTAGAAAGTTACCTTGAAGAATTCGAGAGGTTGGCCAAATTGGTAGGACATTGGCCAGATAGTGCACTAATTGGCACTTTTCTAGACAGCCTTGTACCTTGGCTAAGCCGAGAAGTGAAGATGAGGGATCCCAAACTCTCTCACTCAATGCATTCGGTTGGCAAGACTCATCAACGATGGGAGAAGCATCACCTCAGCACAACCAAGGTCATCAAACCCTCGGACAAAATTAGGTAAAGCATCCTCATCAAGTAAGACAGTACCCTTAAAAACAAAGGACCCTCTCAAACTATCCACCAAAGAAATCAACAGGAGAATAGAAAGAGGCCTATGTTTTAGGTGCAATGATAAGTGGCAAGTTGGCCACAAGTGCAAGAAAGGGTTGTTCAACATCATTGAAGTGGTAAGTGATGAAGAACACGAGGAAAGTAGTGAGGAAGAACAAGAAAGCTGCATGGACAGCAAGGAGGAAGCAGAGGCAGAACACTCCCCTGATCATGCAGAAGAAGGCAAAATCAACTTTGCATGCAGTAGGGAGCAACCACCAAGCCTACTGCCATGAGGTTGTTCGCAACCATTAATGGGAAAAACATTTTGGTGTTGATAGATAGTGGAGCTACTCATAACTTCATCAACACAAAATTGGTCAAAACACTTCAGCTACGTCTCGAAAAAGATTGCACCCTTTGAGGTAAGAGTGGCAAGCGGACAGAAGCTCAAGTGCGCACAAGTAATCCAGGCAGTAGCAATGCAGATTCAAGGAGTCAAAATAGAAGCAAAACTGCATGTGTTAGCTCTGGCAGGTCTTGATGTGGTTTTAGGCAATGCTTGGCTTAAAACCATAGGCAAGATAATGTTCGACTACGAATCCATGGCCATGCACTTCCAATGGAAGGGAAAGAACTGCACGTGGGAGGCATCCACCACCAATGCAGCGCATCATTGTGAGGTAAGTACCCTTGAACGACTATACAAAAAGAGGGCACAATGCTTTTGCAGTTCTCTTTGGCCACAAAAGAGGAAAACACAGCCAAACATACACACGTAGACATACCATTAGCAGTAAGGAACCTACTAGAGCAATTCGGAGATGTCTTAGGAGAGCCACAAAGACTACCACCCTCAAGACATTACGACCATGCCATCCCATTAATCGACGAAACCAAGGTGATTAATGTAGCACCTTACCGGTATGCACACTTCCAAAAGAACAAGATCGAAAGACAAGTGGAAGAGATGCTACAGCAAGGTATTATCGACCTAGCACCTCACCTTTTTCTTCTCCCGTTCTACTTGTTAGAAAGAAAGACGGAACTTGGAGGTTTTGCACCGATTATCAGGCACTCAACCAAGCAACTGTCAAGGATCGTTTCCCAATCTCAACAATTGATGATATGCTGGATGAGTTACATGGAGCAAAGCTGTTCGCCAAGCTAGATCTCAAGGCGAGATATCATCAAATACGCATGAAAGAAGAGGACGTGCAGAAGACTGTATTTTGAACTCATAGTGGACACTACGAGCACCTAGTCATGCCCTTCGGATTATGCAATGCACCCTCCACCTTTCAAGCAGCCATGAATGACATCTTAAACCTTATTTGCGTAGGTTTGTCTTAGTCTTCTTTGACAACATTTTGGTCTATTCTAGGAACCACGATGATCACATAGAACACTTAGCAAAAGTGCTAGAAGTGTTAAGAAGAAATAGTTTCGTCATCAAGCCATCCAAGTGCACATTCATGCAAGAGGAGCTTGAATACCTCGATCACACCATATCCAAAGAAAGAGTGAAGATAAAGCAACAAAAAATAGGAGCCATGCAAACATGGCCAATTCCTAAGAATGTCACAGAACTTAGAGGATTTCTAGGTTTGACAGGCTATTATCGTCGATTTGTTCGCAAATACGGTGCCATAGCAAAACCACTAACAGATTTGCTAAAGAAGGACAGATTCCTATGGACAGAGAAGAGTGAAGACGCATTCAAGTTGTTGAAGCAAGCTATGTGTGAGACGCTAGTGTTAGCATTGCCCGACTTCAACCAAACCTTTAAAGCTTCACACTACGCATGTCAAGATGGACATAGGTGCTGTCCTCAGTCAAGTCAGAAGACCTATTGCATACATGAGCAGAGTCTTAGGGCCCATGAAAAAGAAATGGTCAGTATACGCCAAGGAGATGTTGGCCATCATCCATGCAATCAAGGTATGGCAACCTTACCTTCTTGGGAGGAAATTCCTGATCATTACAGATCAACAACCCTTGAGAAGCCTCATGGAGCAAAAAATTACCACCCTAGAGCAGCAAAAGTTCCTTGTCAAGTTACTAGGTTATGAATATGAAATAATCTACAAGCTTGGCAAGGAAAACAAAGTGGCAGACGCATTGTCCAGAAGCAATGGAGGTCAAGCATTATGGACAGCATGTGAGCCTAATGACACATGCCTCACTGCCATTAGCAGAGCGGAGTGGAATGTATGGACAGAAATCAAGGTGGTGTTGTTACAGCCTTTGCTAGTACCAGGACAGGTATGGGAAGACTATGACAATATCCAGCAACATTTCCCTAATTTCCACCTTGAGGACAAGGTGAGTCTCCAAGAAAGGGGGATTGTTGAGGACCTTACAAGGTAAAGCGAGCGTGAGAGAATGTGCGCAAGACAGGCAGCAACAGGCTAGCAAGTGCACACAACAAGCCCGCACACAGCAAGCAGCCATGAACAACATCTTTCAAGCAGCCATGAACAACATCTTCAGATTAAAGTGGAAACTGTTTGAGGATTCATAGAAGAGGCCAAAGAAGATCTTATATATTGTTCTTCTAGATTTTTTAAATCAAGATAACAACATAGAGCATGAATGATGTCAGGTTTTAGTCTAGGGTTAAAATGCCACAGATTATCAACAAGACATTTTTGTTCAGGTTTTAATAGTGTTTTGGCCTTGAAAGAGAGATCTGTTCCAGTGGGGAATATTTTTAAAGTATATGGACTAAAGAAAAAGGAATTTGGGCTTTGTGGGCTTTGGGGATTTTGTGAAGTACCTGCCATTACTGCAAAGAATAATGATAAAGAATATGTTAGTGCTACAAATCTTTTCTACAATGTCTATATTTCTACATATGCATGAACAGTTATGTTGGTGGGCTTAGTGGGCTCCTGACTTACGTCGGTATCCACAACAAAATTGAATTTTGTACAATGCCACCATGCATGAATGCATATTAACTTTCTACATGCTACATGAATTACATTTCTACATGCAATTTACCTTGATATTAAAGGGCTAACAATTTTAATTGTTCTTCAAAATTGATTTGATTACCTATTTCTTCATTATTGTCGCATATACTTAATACATCACTATCATTACTATTTTCACTACCATTTATACTAATTATGTCAAACTCATCTTCTAATTCTAATTCCTTATAGACTGTCATTCTTTCTAAATCTCCTTTTTTACTTCTACACTCTCTAGCATAATGTCCAAATTGTCCACATATAAAACATTTACATTTTCTCACAGGTGGTTTTTTATTCTTAAATTTACTAACATGGTTTTTTCTAGGTATTCCTTTTCTATAATTAGTAGCTTTTCTAAAGTATTTCTTTTTCCTATCTTGTTTATATATTCCTGGTATATACATATTTTTACAGTAATTATAACTTTTTACTTGTCTAGCTACTTCATTTACTATGCACTGATTTTTTAAATATTCAAATGTAAAAATAATCCTAGGTGCTATGCCTATCTGAAATGTATTACCGTGCTTTTTAATCCATTCTTCTGCTAATATTGTATTAAAAGGGAGGAGGTAATTTTAAGAAATACTTGCTACTCAATTGACCGTCTGTAAATGCTCTACCTGTTTTACTTGCTAAATTAAGATATTCATTACTAAAATCTTTTATTTGGGTCATATTATCTATATGTAATCTTTCTAAATCCTGTAATGCTCTATTCTGCATTTCTGTATTTCCTCTATACTGATCATATCCTAAAATCATTTGTCTAATTTGGCTAGTTATATTTTCTGTTACATCTGCATTAGCTACTAATACTCTATAAGAGTTACTATGATCTTTTTTCCATGATTGGAAATATAATTTTGCTACTTCTCCTAATAAATTTTCTACATAATTTACTTTTTCTTGATTATCTATAAAATTAAAAGTACTTAAATGTAAAACTGTACTAGATTCCCACTTTGGCTATTACTTCTTCCCATAATTGGGGGATGATAACTACTTAATACTAACATACTACCACTATTTGCTAAGGCTGATGGTAATGTTATTTGTTCGTAAGGAAATTTTCTACTATATCCTCTACCTTTTATTTCTGGTATACATATTCTATTAGGGGGTTGACTATCTGCTCCCGGGAAAGTTCTAGTTGGTTGTATTTCTATTTGAGGTATTTCTGGACTATCTACTACCCCTGATGATGTAGTTGCTAATATTCTATCTCCTATGTAATTGTCATATTTAGGTATATCTAACTCTTCTAAGGGTAATATGTACTCTTCTGTATTTACACCATTTCTAAGGATTTCTAATAAATCTACATCTTCTTCTGGCATTATTTTATTTTCTACTTTTTCTTCATTTATTTCTATTTCTTTTCTATTTACTAATTCTACATCCTTTATATTTTCCATTGGATCATATTTTTTATTTTTATTTCCTATTTTAGGATACTCATCTCCATATACCATGTCTATGTATAAACTTCAATCATCTATGTCTGGGATTTCTAAAAATCTACTGTCCAATCATAATCTGGGTATTTACTATATAATTCTCTTGTTTTTTGTCTTTCAGACATTTTATAACCTAGGTGCTACAAGACTATGTTTTAACCAAATTTCTATAATAATGTCAATCTTACCTCTATTCTATATCTAAACATATTATTTAAAGGTATATGTCCTAATCTTTCCTCTAATCTTTCTATTTCTACAACTATCATGTTTCTGAATGCTGCTATATTTATTCTACTGTCTAAATTTATCCTAAGCAAAGCATTAACTATTTCCCTATGAGAATTACAATCAGTATTTAAAGACATTTTAATTTCTTCCTACAGTGGGTATGTTCTGTTCTATTGATTCTTCATCACTATCTAATTCTGATGTTCCTACATTTCTCTGTTCTACAAAATTATCAAATCTTATACTTTGATTGCCATCTAAATCTACATATATAGAACTACTTTATGGTATTAAGACTGTTTTGCTAGTATTTATTTTTGCAAACTTTTGAAGATTCCATCCTAATCGTTGAAGACGTGGACCCATCAATATGTTATGCATATGGAAGATAGCAGAATGAAGGTGTTCACTAAGTTAAATCACTTCAACATCTATGTTCCTTTTTTGGGCCAGATCCATGAGAGTCCAAGTATGGAAGATCATTTTTTCAAACATCAGAGCTCATCTACAGATCAAGAGCTTTGGAGATCATCACATTCTTCTTGAGCTCATTTTTTCCTCTGATGATGACACTTCTTTGGACTCCAATTAAGAATAAAAGACAGACTGCCAAGAAAGATGCCCCGACAAGCCGCCTGACAAACTGCCGACAAGATTCTTTTAAGTTTTTGTCTTTTTACTTTACTTTTTGTAACCATAGTTTCTTTTTACAAACCATGGTTCTATCTAACCATGAGTTATCTTACTTTTGTTAACTATAGTTTCTTTTTGTAAATCATGGTTTTATTTAACCATGAGTTAGGTTACTTTTTGTAACTAGAGTTTTCTTTTTAGAAAGTAACCATGGTTATTCTAACCATGAGTTAGCTTTTAAGTTGTATATAAACCCTTCAGTTGTTTAATGAAGGCAGAACGATTCAGCAACAAAAAATCTCTCTTATTCGAACTCCTTCCAAAATTCTCTCATATTCTCCAGCTTTCAGAGTTAAAGGTAATATTTTCTTAAATCACTCAACATATTCTGATAAGATAGAGAGACCCTCCCTTATCAGTCTTATTCCGAAATCCCCAACGCCGTAGAAACTCCGGTGGTTAGTTCTTTAGTATTTTGTAGAAATTAATTGCGTACAGTAGTTGTTAGTATGTTAGGGTAAACAACTATTCATCAGAAATAGTGCTAGGTTGTAGGATTAAATGAGTGAAATGAATTATAAAAAAAAACCCCTCTTCTCTCTCTCTCCTCTCTTTCCTCCAGAATAGCTTCCAATAACCCCTTTGTGCGTCCCCTGCACTCTGGCAGTTATTCTGCGGCTCTTCTGATTCCCGTACCTCGCCCCCTAAATTGGTATCAGAGCAAAACTTTATATTTACTAGAAACTCTTTTTAATTTAGTTAAAAGACTTAACAGAGAGTAAGCCGAAGTACTAGGCAGAAGCGCGGAGGCTGAAATACTTTAGGAAAGCTACTAATTATAGAAAAGGAATACCTAGAAAAAACCATGTTAGTAAATTTAAGAATAAAAAACCACCTGTGAGAAAATGTAAATGTTTTATATGTGGACAATTTGGACATTATGCTAGAGAATGTAGAAGTAAAAAAGGAGATTTAGAAAGAATGACAGTCTATAAGGAATTAGAATTAGAAGATGAGTTTGACATAATTAGTATAAATGGTAGTGAAAATAGTAATGATAGTGATGTATTAAGTATATGAACAATAATGAAGAAATAGATAATCAAATCAATTTTGAAGAACAATTAAAATTGTTAGCCCTTTAATATCAAGGTAAATTGCATGTAGAAAGTTAATATGCATTCATGCATGGTGGCATTGTACAAAATTCAATTTTGTTGTGGATACCGACGTAAGTCAGGAGCCCACTAAGCCCACCAACATAACTGTTCATGCATATGTAGAAATATAGACATTGTAGAAAAGATTTGTAGCACTAACATATTCTTTATCATTATTCTTTGCAGTAATGGCAGGTACTTCACAAAATCCCCAGAAAAGAAGGTTCTTGGTTGGGTTCTAAAAGAAAAAAGAGAAGAATTAATAAGAGCCCAAGACTTCCTTAGAAATGTTGCTACTAATGGACGAGCTCCACCAGGAATGGGTCTCATAAGTTTTTATTATAAAACTAAAGATCATGATATTCCGGGAGCCTGTATATGTAGCAAAGGCCTGATCCTCTTCAAAGCTATAGCCCATCTGGAAAAGTGGAATGATTTTTTTATGCCTTACTCTTTACAAAGGCTTTTTGAAATGGGCTTTTTAGCAAGACTAGTGGTTACTAATCCTTTACAGATAAAAAAGTGTCATCATCAGAGGAAAAAATGAGCTCAGGAAGAATGTGATGATCTCTAAAGCTCTTGATCTTTAGATGAGCTCTGATATTGAGAAAATGATCTTCCATACTTGGACTCTCATGGATCTGGCCCAAAAAAGGAACATAGATGTTCAAGTGATTTAACTTAGTGAACACCTTCATTCTGCTATCTTCCATATGCATAACATATTGATGGGTCCACGTCTTCATTTTTTGGGCTGATAAAAATAAATTCCTGAAATGGCTGATATTTTCTTCAGTGGATGAAATAGTTTCTTCAGCCAATACTCTGCTCCACTGGGAATTTATTTTTATATTAAAAGGTTTTGAGAAAGGATATGCATCAATCATTATCTCCATTTTTGGTTCCTTAGGATATCCTATATTTAATTGTTCTTCAAAATTTATTTGATTATCTATTTCTTCATTATTGTCGCATATACTTAATACATCACAGATTTAAGCGTACACCTAGGTCTTATCAGCATCCAAGCTTCTGCCTAGTACTTCGGCTGTCCATCTTTTGAGTTTAACTTTTCAGATTTAAGCGTACACCTAGGTCTTATCAACCTCCGCACTTCTGCCTAGTACTTCGGCTTACTCTCTGTTAAGTCTTTTAACTAAATAAAAAGAGTTTCTAGTAAATATAAAGTTTTGCTCTGATACCAATTTAGGGGGCGAGGTACGGGAATCAGAAGAGCCGTAGAATAACCGCCAGAGTGCAAGGACGCACAGAAGGGTTATTGGAAGCTATTTTGGAGGAGAGAGAGGAGAGAGAGAGAAGAGGGGTTTTTTTTTAAAATTCATTTCACTCATTTAATCCTACAACCTAGCACTATTTCTGATGAATAGTTGTTTACCCTAACATACTAACAACTACTGTACGCAATTAATTTCTGCAAAATACTAAATTTACCAGAGTTATTTAAAGAACCAACCACCGGAGTTTCTACGGCATTGGGGATTTCGGAATAAGACTGATAAGGGAGGGTCTCTCTACCTTATCAGAATATGTTGAGTGATTTAAGAAAATATTACCTTTAACTCTGAAAGCTGGAGAATATGAGAGAATTTTGGAAGGAGTTTGAATAAGAGAGATTTTTTTTTGTTGCTGAATCGTTCTGCCTTCATTAAACAACTGAAGGGTTTATATACAACTTAAAAGCTAACTCATGGTTAGAATAACCATGGTTACTTTCTTAAAAGAAAACTCTAGTTACAAAAAGTAACCTAACTCATGGTTAAATAAAACCATGATTTACAAAAAGAAACTATAGTTAACAAAAGTAAGATAACTCATGGTTAGCTAGAACCATGGTTTGTAAAAAGAAACTATGGTTAGTAAAGTAAAAAGACAAAAACATAAAAAGAATCTTGTCGACAGTTTGTCAGGCGGCTTGTCGGAGCATCTTTCAATCATCCAAGTCATGGGTCTAAGTTCTGGCTTTCTGAGCTGAAAGTAGTAGATTTCTAACATTGATAATATTCATCATTACTGATGGGTCAGATGCTTCAATCCACTCTTTCCATTGGCCTTTTGTTCTTAAACACGTGGGCTCAGAGAATGGGAACACATCAATTAAAATTTCCATCTTGGCTCCCTCAAGGTATCCTGTAGTGTAGCTGGCTGGTATAGAGAATATTCTAAATTCTAGTAATCCTACATTATATAATGTCCTAGGATTTAATAGCCTTAATTGATTCTGATTATATAAATCTAAATTTCTTTCTAAGTCTATTACTTCTTCTAATCTTAAAGTATTATTTCCTTCTCTATCTTGTCTTCTTAATATTCTATCAACAGAACAACAGATTAGCGTAGTAGATGGTCAAACTAAGATGATAGATATAGTAAATAGAGAGACAATTAGAAAATTAAAATTAGAAGGAAAAAGATTAGTACATTCTGAATTAATAGTAATAGGAGTAAAAGGATTAACTAGAATAGGAGTAGGTACAAAAGTGTTAATTGTATTATTAGATAGTAGTTGGATAAAAAATATGACTAAAGCAGTATTAGGAACAATAGAAGTAGATATGAATAGTAATACAGGATTATTTTATTATTCCCCTAATATATTAAAATTAATAAATGATTTAGAAAAATTAAAAATAGGAATACAAACAAAAGGATATGAAGACTATGAAGGAGATAATTTAAATACTACTATAGGATATTTAGGAAGAGCTAGTAATAAATCAGGAAATAGGTATAGAGTAAATACAGAGAAGAAGAGGTACTTCATAGGCTTGATTATTTAGACTTAGATACAGGAGAATACCATAGGAAGAGGTCTGTAGATAATATCTGTTTGATTTGTTTTTCTAGAGAAAATTTTAAGCATAAATTTCACTCGGATAATCCACAACTGAATACTATTTCTGATGAATTTAGAGAAGATTAAATTTCTAAAAAACAAAATAGAGTAAAATGAGTTTAGAAAAAAACCCTTTTTATTTAAAAAATTTAGAAATTACTGAAAATGAAATAGTAAGTCCAGCAATAGGTTTTAGTAAAGATATGAATAGTTTAGGATCTGTAGCAGGAGTACCATATAAAACACTAATTAGACAGAATAATACTATAATTTCTTTATTATTAGAAATTAATAAAAAATTGATAGCTTTAGAATATAGTTTAGAAAAATTACCAAATAGAAACCAAGATCCTTTATTTGTAAAAACCATAGAAAATATTAATGAAAAATTAGCAAATTTATCTTTAGGATCTAAACCAGTAGTAGGAGGATCTAAAGGAAAAATGCTAGTTTGGAAAAAGTGGGAATAAGATGTCTCTTAGAAGAAGTAACACTACAACCAGTATAGATAGACAAGGTAATATAACTAGGAATAATGAAACCCGTAGGAATAGTACTAGTATAGAAAGACCATATACTTTGATAGATAGAATATTAAGAAGACAAGATAGAGAAGGAAATAATATTTTAAGATTAGAAGAAGTAATAGACTTAGAAAGAAATTTAGATTTATATAATCAGATTGAATTAAGGCTATTAAATCCTAGGACATTATATAATGTAGGATTACTAGATTCCCACTTGGCTATTACTTCTTCCCATAATTGGGGATGATAACTGCTTAATACTAACATACTACCACTATTTGTTAAGGCTGATGGCAAAGTTATTTGTTCGTAAGGAAATTTTCTATTATATCCTCGACCTTTTATTTCTGGTATACATATTCTATTAGGGGGTTGACTATCTGTTCCCGGGAAAGTTCTAGTTGGTTGTATTTCTATTTGAGGTATTTCTGGACTATCTACTACCCTTGATGATGTACTTGCTAATATTCTATCTCCTATGTAATTGTCATATTTAGGTATATCTAATTCTTCTAAGGGTAATATGTACTCTTCTGTATTTACACCATTTCTAAGGATTTCTAATAAATCTACATCTTCTTCTGGCATTATTTTATTTTCTATTTTTTCTTCATTTATTTCTATTTCTTTTCTATTTACTAGTTCTACATCCTTTATATTTTCTATTGGATCATATTTTTTATTTTTATTTCCTATTTTAGGATACTCATCTCCATATACCATGTCTATGTATAAACTACAATCATCTATGTCTGGGATTTCTAAAAAATCTACTGTCCAATCATAATCTGGGTATTTACTATATAATTCTCTTATTTTTTGTCTTTCAGACATTTTATAACCTAGGTGCTACAAGACTATGTTTTAACCAAATTTCTATTGTTTTTAATAATGTCAATCTTACCTCTATTCTATATCTAAACATATTATTTAAAGGTATATGTCCTAATCTTTCCTCTAATCTTTCTATTTCTATAACTATCATGTTTCTGAATGCTGCTATATTTATTCTACTGTCTAAATTTATCCTAAGCAAAGCATTAACTATTTTCCTATGAGAATTACAATCAGTATTTAAAGACATTTTAATTTCTTCCTACAGTGGGTATGTTTCTGTTCTATTGATTTTTCATCACTATCTAATTCTAATGTTCCTACATTTCTTTGTTCTACAAAATTATCAAATCTTATACTTTGATTGCCATCTAAATCTACATATATAGAACCACTTTCTGGTATTAAGACTGTTTTGCTAGTATTTATTTCTACAAACTTTTGAAGATTCCATCCTAATCCTGTTAATCGTGTAGGGTCTATAATTTCTGGTTTAATCATTCTAATGCTTCTGGTTGATAAACTATTTATTACCATATCTGGGGTTAAAATTCCACAAATTATCTACCAGACATTTTTGTTTAGGCTTCAGCTGGGCTTTGGCCTTGAAAGAGAGATTTGTTCCAGTGGGGAACACTTTTAAAGTATATGGACCAAAGAAAAAGGAATTTGGGCTTTGTGGGCTTTGGGGATTTTGTGAAGTACCTGCGATTACTGCAAAGAATAATGATAAAGAATATGTTAGTGCTACAAATCTTTTCTACAATGTCTATATTTCTACATATGCATGAACAGTTATGTTGGTGGGCTTAGTGGGCTCCTGACTTACGTCGGTATCCACAACAAAATTGAATTTTGTACAATACCACCATGCATGAATGCATATTAACTTTCTACATGGAATTACATTTCTACATGCAATTTACCTTGATATTAAAGGGCTAACAATTTTAATTGTTCTTCAAAATTGATTTGATTATCTATTTCTTCATTATTGTCGCATATACTTAATACATCACTATCATTACTATTTTCACTACCATTTATACTAATTATGTCAAACTCATCTTCTAATTCTAATTCCTTATATAGACTGTCATTCTTTCTAAATCTCCTTTTTTACTTCTACATTCTCTAGCATAATGTCTAAATTGTCCACATATAAAACATTTACATTTTCTCACAGGTGGTTTTTTATTCTTAAATTTACTAACATGGTTTTTTCTAGGTATTCCTTTTCTATAATTAGTAGCTTTTCCTAAAGTATTTCTTTTTTCTATCTTGTTTATATATTCTTGGTATATACACATTTTTACAGTAATTATAATTTTTTACTTGTCTAGCTACTTCATTTACTATGCACTGATTTTTTAAATATTCAAATGTAAAAATAATCCTAGGTGCTATGCCTATCTGAAATGTATTACCGTGCTTTTTAATCCACTCATCTGCTAATATTGTATTAAAGGGAAGAGGTAATTTTAAGAAATACTTGCTACTCAATTGACCGTCTTTAAATGCTCTACTTGTTTTACTTGCTAAATTAAGATATTCATTACTAAAATCTTTTATTTGGGTCATATTATCTATATGTAATCTTTCTAAATCTTGTAATGCTCTATTCTGCATTTCTGTATTTCCTCTATACTGATCATATCCTAAAATCATTTGTCTAATTTGGCTAGTTATATTTTCTGTTACATCTGCATTAGCCACTAATACTCTATAAGAGTTACTATGATCCTTTTTCCATGATTGAAAATATAATTTTGCTACTTCTCCTAATAATTTTTCTACATAATTTACTTTTTCTTGATTATCTATAAAATTAAAAGTACTTAAATGTAAACCTGACATGCTTCATGCTTTATGTTGTTATCTTGATTTTAAGAATCAAGAAGAAAATTTGGGATCTATGCTTTTGGCTTCTCCTAATCCTCTCACTCCCCAAACACCTTTCATGATGCAAAAAGAAATAAATTTGTTAAAAGCGGATGTGAGTGGAAAAAAGGAAAAAATAAAAGAGCTCGAACAAAAAATTGAAATAATACAAAAAGAGCTCAAAGAGAGAAAAGAAAAGGAAAAAGAACTGAAAAAGGAAATTGAAGTCTGGCAAAAGGAGAACATAGAAAGATTTTCCAAGAAGAAATTACTTGAGCCCATCTTCAACACTCTCGCGGAAAGAAAAGTACTTGGGTATGTATTAGCAGACAAAATGACAGAAATGATAAATGCCCAAGAATTTATGAGGCACATAGCATTAAATGGGCCATATCCACTAGGAATGGGCTTGGCAGCTATTCATTACAAAGCCCAGGACCATGACATGCCCAATATATGTGTCTGCTCTAAAGGATTGGTTCTCTTCAAGGCAACAGCCCATTTGGAACATTGGAAAGATTCTGCAACTCCTTTCTCTTTACAACAGCTGTTCGAAATGGGATTCATTACAATGATAGTGGTCACTCAGCAGTCACAGATAAAAAAGTTCATAGAACCATTGTCTTGGAAGTTGTCTTATATCCTGCATGCTTGCTACGAACATAAAAAGGTTGGTAATGGTATTGGTGGACAAGGATTCATAGATCTTAGAATATTTTCTATACCAGCCAGCTACACTACGGGATACCCTGAGGGAGCCAAGATGGAAATTTTAATTGATGTGTTCCCATTCTCTGAGCCCACGTGTTTAAGAACAAAAGGCCAATGGAAAGAGTGGATTGAAGCATCTGACCCATCAGTAATGATGAATATTATCAATGTTAGAAATCTACTACTTTCAGCTCAGAAAGCCAGAACTTGGACCCATGACTATCCTATGCACATGGAGGATAGTAAAATGAAGGTGTTCACAAGATACAAGAATTTTACTCTATATACACCTTACTTGGGCCAAATCCATGAAGATCCAAGTATTGAAGACCACTTTCATTCCATCAGAGACCATCTTGAAATAAAGAGCTTTGGAGATTTTCAGATAACTTTTCTAGATGGCCTTGTACCTTGGCTAAGCCAAGAAGTGAAGATGAGGGATCCAAACTCTCTCACTCAGTGCATTCGATTGGCGAGACTCATCAACGATGGGAGAAGCATCACCCGCAGCATAACCAAGGGCATCAAACCCTCAGACAAACTAAGTAAAGCACCCTTATCGAGTAAGATAGCGGCCCCAAAAACAAAGGACCCTCTCAAACTATCCACCAATGAAATTAACAGGAGGATCGAAAAAGGACAAGACAGCCGCATGGACAGCGCGGAGGAAGCAGAGTCAGAACACTCCCCAGATCATGCAGAAGAAGGTGAAATCAATTTGCATGCTGTAGGGGCAACCACCAAGCCTACTGCCATGAGGTTATTCGCAACCATTAATGGAAAAAAATGTTTTAGTGTTAATAGATAGTGGAGCTACTCATAACTTTATCAACTTGAAATTGGTCAAAAGCACTTCAGCTTCGTCCGAAAAAGATTGCACCCTTTGAGGTAAGAGTGGCAAGTGGGACAGAAGCTCAAGTGCGCACAATTAATCCAGCCAGTAGCTACGCAGATTCAAGGAGTCAAAATAGAGGCGGAACTGCATGTGTTAGCCCTGGCAGGTCTTGATGTGGTTTTAGGCAATGCTTGGCTTAAAACCATAGGCAAGATAATGTTCGACTATGAATCCATGGCCATGCACTTCCAATGGAAGGGAAGGGATTGCACATGGGAGGCATCCACCACCAATGCAGCACATCATTGTGAGGTAAGTACCCTTGAACGACTATACAGAAAAAAGGCACAATGTTTTGCGATTCTATTGGCCACAAAAGAGGAAAACACAGCCGAACATCCTACACATGAAGACATACCAAGAGGAGTAAGGGATCTTTTGGAGCAATTCGGAGATGTCTTAGGAGAGCCACAAGGACTACCACCTCAAGACATTATGACCATGCCATCCCATTAATCGATGAAACCAAGGCAATTAATGTAGCACCTTACCGGTATGCACACTTCCAAAAGAATGAGATCGAAAGACAAGTGGAAGAGATGCTACAGCAAGGTATTATCCGACCTAGCACTTCCCCTTTTTCTTCTCCCGTTCTACTTGTTAGAAAGAAAGACGAAACTTGGAGGTTTTGCACTGATTATCGGGCACTCAACCAAGTAACTGTCAAGGATCATTTTTGGATCCC
>BNST01002975.1:137500-204886 GCA_019650275.1 Xylocarpus granatum
AAGGTTAAGAGTTGTCTTCCTTGCTTAAGAGCTAAGGTTGAAGTTAAGAGTTGTCTTCTTCAACCAAGGCAAGTTGTGATAGGTTTAAGAGTTGTCTTGCCTATCCAACATATCTTTATATATATTAGTTAACCCGAAGGACAGCTTAGGGGATATAAAATAAGAAAGGAACTCAAGAATCAAACGGGACAGTAAGTTAGGAAGGATTTCAGTAGGCGTGCTGACCCCTAAGGTGTAGAAAAGTTGGGGAAAAAATCGGGACCCCAACATCATGTGCTTCAGCGCCATCCATTTTCAGGGCTAGTTGATTTGGAAGGTGAGTTGTTACACACTCCTTAGCAGATTTCGATTTCCATGACCACCATCCTGCTGTCTTAATTGACCAACACCCTTTGTGGGTTCTAGGTTAGCACGCAATTGGGCATCATAACCAAGCTTCCAGTTCATCCCACAACGCCAGTTCTGCTTACCAAAAATGGCCCGCTTGGAGTGCTCGATTCCGTGGCATGGCTCAGCAAAGCAGCCATGCCATCCTACCTATTTAAAGTTTGAGAATAGGTCAAGGGCATTGTGCCCCCAATGCCTCTAATCATTGGCTTTACCCGATAGAACTCGTCCCCAGGCTCCAGCTATCCTGAGGGAGAACTTCCTCCCAGGTGCGGACAAGGCAACAGGCATGTTGGGCAGTGCATGGGACATACTTCTGGAAGCGACCAGAACATCCACGTGGGCACAGCAGAGGCATCAAGCGCATTTGGCAGTGCACAGAATGAACTTCTGGGAGCAACCAGAATATCCCCGCGGGTGTGGCAGCAGGTTGGACATGTTCGGAAGTGCATGGGATGAACTTCCAGCAGCAACTGCAAAGTCTCCACAGGCTCAGCAGAGGCGTCGCATGCATTCGACAGTGCACGGGATGAACTTTCGAGAGCATCCAAAACATTCTCATGAGCGCAACAGAGGTGTAAGACGGGTTCAGTGGTGCACAGGACAAACATCTGGGGGCGGATGGAACATCCCCGTGGGTGTGGAAGTGGCGTTGGATACGTTAGTAGTCCGCAGAACAAACTTCCAGGAATGACCAAAAAATCCATGCGGGTGTGGTAGAGGCTTTGGTTTGTTGTGCAGTGCATGGAACGAACTTCCAGGAGCGACCAGAACATCCCCATGCATGCAGCAGTTGGGTGCATTTGGCAGTGTGCAGGACAAACTTTTAGGAGTAACCAAAACATCTCTGCAGGTGCATCAGAGGCATGGGCACACTCAGCAGTGTGCGAGACAAACTTCCGGGATGAACCGGCACATCCCCGCGGCTCAAGCAAAGGTGTTGGGTGTGGTTGGCAAAGCGCAAGACGAACTTCCAGGAGCGAACAGAACATCCCCGTGGGCACGGCCGAGGCTTCAAGCGGGTTCGGCAGTGTGCGGGACGAACTTGTGGGAGAGATCAGGACATCCTTGCGGGCAAGGTAGAGTCATTGAGCACGTTCGGCAGTGCCAGGGATGAACTTCCGTGAGTGACCAGAAAATCCCAGCGGGCTCAGCAGAGGCATCAGACGCGTTCGGCAGTGCACTTGACAAACTTCTAGACGTGACTGAAACATCCCCGTGGGTGCGGCTGAGGCATGGGGTGCGTTCTGCAGTGCGCGGGATGAACTTCTAGGACTGACCAGAACATGCTCGTGGGCGCAATCGACAGTGCTGGGGATGTACTTCCGAGAGTGACTAGAACATCCCCGCGGGTTCAGTTGAGGCATCGGTCATGTTTGGTAGTGCGTGGTATGAACTTTGGGGAGTGACTAGAACATCCCTGCGGGCGAGGCAGTGGTATTGAGCATGTTGGACAGTGCACGGGACAAACTACTAAGAGCAACCAGAACATCACCGCTAGCATTGCAAAGGCATTGGGTGCATTCGAGTTGAGGACCTTAGGAGGCAAAGGGAACATGAGCAGCATAGGAGGATGCAAGAGAGGCGCCAAGCTGCAAGTGAGGCAGCTATGGGCCAGAACATGTGCGCAACAAGCTTGGACACAGCATGCATCCAGCCTAACAGTGAAGCCTGACTAGAATCTTACCTTGTCCAAATTGAACAAGGATATCTAAGCTGAGAAGGACTCCAGCCACAGCAGGAAATGCATGAAGGAAGTCTAGCTAAGGAAGGACATCTAAGGCAAGAAGAATTCCAGAGCAACAAGACGTGCATGATGAGTTCAAGTAGCAATGGGATACTCATGGCCAAGGAGAATTCTAAGGGCAGAAGGATTTGCATTGAGAGTCCTAGTCCTAGAAGGATAAGCTAAGAGGAAGTCCAGTGGCCATAAAATACAAGATAAGGTAGGAATTTTAGTTTAGGTAGACAATCAAGAAAGACCAAGAATCCTAGTAGGATTAGAATACCTTTGGGTAAGATCAATCTTCATAAGGTTCTAGTTGTCTTAGGAAACCTTGTTCACTTAGGAAAACTTGTCCTAAGTGGATAAGGAACTTATGTACTAGTTAAATTGGGAAAAGGTTTTCCAATACTATAAATACAGCCCATTATTTGTTAGCATGAATATATGCTCTGAATTTGGTAAGCTTTTATTCATTAATCAAGAATCAAGCTTTAGCATTCTTGTTTATATTTTGGTTATCTTTGAAGAGTTGTCTTGAGATAATTTGGGCTTAAGTCAAGGTGAAGAGTTATCTTCCTTGCTTAAAAGCTTAGGTTGAAGTCAAGAGTTGTCTTCTTCAACCAAGGCAAGTAGGTTTAAGAGTTGTCTTGCCTATCCAACATGTCCTTAAGTCATTAATCTATCCTAAAGGACAACTTAGGGGACGAGAATCAAAGAAAAGAACTCATGGATCAAATGGGACAGCAAGTTAGGAGAGGTTTTATAAGTCGTGCTAAGCCTAAATGTGTAGAAAAGTTGGGACAAGAAATTGGGACCCCGACAAATTGGTGCTTTCGTTGAGAAGTCAGCACAGATACCATTCAATTGAAGGGCAGTATGGTTACCATGTCATCTAGGTAGCATTCACCCAAACCACACGAATGGACTGGGGAAGACTCCTCGGTCACCAACCACAGAAGAATCCTAGCCTTGGAGAGGAACCAGCATGCTATCAATGACCAGGTGGTGATATAAAACACCAACTATCATCTACCATTCATTCTCTTGAGCAATTGAAAAAGGATACACCCTGAGTGGCCGAAAAACAAGTCCAAGCCTAGCAAGCCAGGAGCAGCAACCTGCCACAAACGTCTAGGAGGCTCCAATCGGAGGTTATGCAGCACCAAGTGCATGAAGATGACTCAGACCAGGAACAAGTTCCCCCTCAAGAAAGGGGAGAAGGCACATGAGTTTGGGAAGCAGGAGGGAGACTTCACCAAATGAACACCCACCCTATGATCGCTACAATTATTATAGCGACTATGAGGAAGTGTTGGACAGAAGGCCCGCATCATGGCAACCAAGAAGGGTGCAAAATCACCCCGAGGCAGAACCATGGCACACCACAAGGAGGGAGGATTAGCACTACAACAGCCCAACCCATTACACACACCCAAAGGTAAAAATTGAGTTCCTTACCTTTGAGAAGGGAGATCCAAACCAAATGGATCTCCAAGGCTGAATTTTATTTTGAAAAACAAGGTGTTGAGAGAGGTAAGAGGGTTGATTTTGCATCCTATCACCTATGTCGAAGAGCTAACCAATGGTGGCATTGGCTTAAGGCCACCTATGGCCGAGAAGGTAGAAGGATTGGCTGGACAAGGTTCACAGAAGAGTTGGTGAACAGATTTGGCCCATCTAGCATGACAAACTATGAGGGACAGCTTGCCAAGATTAGGCAAGAGGATCTCTGGAGAGTTACCTTGAGGAATTTGAGAGGTTGGCCGAATTGGTAGGACATTGGCCGGATAGTGCATTTTAATTGCCACTTTTCTAGACAGCCTTGTGCATTGGTTGAGCCGAGAAGTAAAGATGAGGGATCCAAACTCTCTCACTCAGTGCATTCGGTTGGCAAGACTCATCAATGATGGGAGAAGCATCACCTGCAGCACAACCAAGGTCATCAAACCCTCAAACAAACTAGGTAAGGCATCCTCATCAAGTAAGCAGCACCCTCAAAAATAAAAGATCCTCTCAAGCTATCAACCGAAGAGATCAACAAAAGAATTGAGAGAGGTCTATGCTTTAGGTGCAATGATAAGTGGCAAGCTAGCCACAAGTGGAAGAAAGGGCTGTTCAACATCATTGAAGTGGTAAGTGATGAAGAACACGAGGATAGCAATGAGGAAGATCAAGAAAGCTGCATGGACAGCAAGGAGGAAGCAGAGGCAGTACATTCCCCGGATCATGCAGAAGAAGGTGAAATCAACTTGCATGCAGTAGGGGCAACCACCAAGGCTACTGCAATGAGGTTGTTCATGACCATAAATGACAAGAATGTTTTGGTGTTGATTGATAGTGGAGCTACCCATAACTTCATCAACATAAAACTGGTCAAAAGACTCCAGTTATGTCCAAAGAAAATTGTACCCTTTGAGGTAAGAGTGGCAAGCGGACAAAAGCTCAAGTGCGCACAAGTTATCAAGGCCACAGCAATGCAGATTCAAGGAGTCAAAATAGAAGTGGAACTGCATGTGTTAGCCTTGGTAGGTCTTGAAGTGGTTTTCGGCAATGCTTAGCTTAAAACCATAGGCAAGATAATATTTGACTATGAATTCATGGCCATGCACTTCCAATGGAAGGGAAGGGACTGCACGTGGAAGGCATCAACCACCAATGCAGTGCATCATTGTGAGGTAAGTACCCTTGAATGATTATACAAAAAAGGGGCATAATGTTTTATGGTTCTCTTTTCCACAAAGGAAAAAACACAGCCAAACATCATAAAGGGCAGAACAAGCATGAAGTCATACCCTCGACAGTAAAGAACCTACTGGAGCAGTTCGGAGATGTCTTAGGAGATCCACAAGGGCTACCATCCCATTAATCGGCGAGACCAAGGTGATTAATGTAGCACCTTATTGGTATGCACACTTCCAAAAGAACAAGACGAAAGACAAGTGGAAGAGATGCTATAGCAAGGTATTATCCAACTTAGCACCTCTCCTTTTTCTTCTCCCCTTTTACTTGTTAGAAAGAAAGACGAAACTTGGATATTTTGCACTAATTACCAGGCACTCAACCAAGCAACTGTTAAGGATCATTTTCTGATCCCAACAATCAATGATATGAGTTACATGGATCGAAGTTATTTACTAAGCTGGATCTCAAGGCCAGATATCATCAAATATGCATGAAAGAAAAGGCTGCACAGAAGACAGTGTTTCGGACTCATAGTGGACACTATGAGTACCTAGTCATGCCTTTTAGACTATGCAACACACCCTCTACCTTTCAAGCATCCATAAATGACAACTTAAAACACTATTTGTGCAGGTTTCTATTAGTTTTCTTTGATAACATCTTGGTCTATTCCAGGAACCATGATGATCATATAGAACACTTAGCAAAGGTGTTGGATGTGTTAAGAAGAAATTGCTTCGTTATCAAGCCATCCAAGTGCACATTCATGGAAGAGGAGCTTGAATACCTCGGTCACATCATATCCAGAGACGGAGTGAAGGTAGACCAATGCAAGATAAAAGCTTTGCAATCATGGCCGACTCCTAAGAATGTCATAGAACTTATGAGGATTTCTAGGCTTAACAGGCTACTACCGCCGATTTGTTCACAAATACAGTGCCATAGCAAAACCATTGACAGATTTGTTGAAGAAGGACGGATTCCTATGGATAAAAAAGAGTGAAGATGTGTTCAAGTTGTTGAAGCAAGACCCTGGTGTTAGCATTGTATGACTTCAACCAAACCTTCAAGCTTCACACCAAAGCATGCCAAGATGGAATAGGTGCTGTTCTGAGTCAAGCCAGAAGACCTATTGCATACATGAGCAGTCTTAGGGCCCATGAAGAAGGAATGGTCAGTATATGCCAAGGAGATGTTGGCCATCATCCATGCAGTCAAGGTATGGTGACCTTACCTTTTTGGGAGGAAGTTTCTGATCATTACGAATCAACAACCCTTGAGAAGCCTCTTGGAGCAGAAAATTGCCACACCAGAGCAGCAAAAGTTCCTTGTCAAGTTGCTGGGATACGAGTATGAAATAATCTACAAATCAATCAAGGAAAACAAGGTGGCAGACACATTGTCCAAAAGCAATGGAGGTCAAGCATTATGGACATCATGTGAGCCTAATGACGCATGCCTCACTGCCATTAGCAGAGCGGAGTGGAATGTATGGACAGAAATCAAGGAGTCAATAGAGATTGATCCCCAAAGCCAAAAACTCACCTAGAAGATCAAGAATTTTGACCCTAAGGTTAGTAAATTCACCCTTAAGAATGGATATATTTGGCACAACCAGCAGGTGTATGTACCAAACATACTGGGACTAGGGGGAAAGATCTTAAATCACTTCCACAACTCACGATGGGGAGTACATTTAGGATGGTTCAATACTTACATGCAGGTCAAGCTATTTTTTTGGTGGGAAGGACTAGAGGAATCAAGAAGCTAGTTTGAGAATGTGATGTTACAGTCTTTGCCAGTGCAAAGACAAGTTATGAAGACTTAACAATGGACTTCATCATGGGAATGCCCAAGAGCAAGGGTTACACAGTGATATTAACTGTGGCTGATAGACTCAGCAAGAGTGCACATTTTTGCCACTCAAGCAACCATACACGGCCAGAGAAGTAGCATAAAAGTTCATCAAAAATGTGGTAAGACTTCATGGCATGGCCACGAACAATGCTACTCGATAGAGATACTGTTTTCATGAGCAAGTTCTGGAAGCAGCTTTTCACACAGCTCGGCAGCAACTTGGTCGCCTCATCTACCTTTCATCCACAAACAGATGGCCAAAGTGAGGTAACCAATCAAACCCTACAGCAGTACTTAAGGTGTTTTTGCCATGATCATCAAAATGGTTGGGAGGAGTACATACCATGGGCAGAATTGTGGTACAATACTACCTATCATGCCATAATCAAGATGACACCATGCCATGCTATATATGGAAGGTTACCTCTCAGAATATCAAGTTATACCATGGGGAACAGCAGCATACATGAAGTGGATGTGCACTTCAGTCAAGAGATGAGGTCTTGAAGAAACTCAAGCATGAGCTTGAGCAAGCAAGGGACCGAATGAAGAGACAAGCGGACAAAGGGAAGAAGGAATAAGAATTTGAGGTAGGTGATTATGTCTATCTTAAAATCAATCCTAGAAGGAAGATAAAGGCCAAAAAGACAACTACAGTAAAGTTGGCTAGAAAATATTTTGGACCATACGAGGAAGTTGAGCATGTTGCAGCCATAGCTTATCACCTAACACTAGCGTTAACATCCAAACTACAACTGGAATTTCACATTTCATTATTGAGGAAGATGATATGAGATGTGAGACAAGTGAATGAGGGACTGCCCAACGTTTTTAGGGAAGATCACCTTGGGCAGCAACTGAAGGAAGCTTAGGATTTCGCATAGTAAGCTATGGATGCAATAGAAGGCCAATATGAAGAGTACTCATATGGTGGAGTCATTCACCCAAGAATGAAGCAACATGGGAGGACTATGACGATATCCAACAACGATTCCCTAACTTCCACCTTGAGGACAAGGTGAGTCTTCAAGAAAAGGGGATTGTTGAAGACCTTAGGAGGCAAAGGGAGCGTGAGCAGCATAGGAGGATGCAAGAGAGGTGCCAAGCAGCAAGAGAGGTAGCTACAGGCCAAAACGTGTGTGCAACAAGCTTGTTCACGACATGCATCCAGCCCAGTAGTGAAGCCCGGCCAGAATCTAACCTTGTCTAACTTGAACAAGGACTCCAGCCATAGTAGGACACACATGAAGGTAGTCTAGCTAAGGAAGGACATCTAAGGCAAGAAGAATTCCAGCAACAGTAGGACGCGCATAATGAGTTCTGGTAGCAATGGGAGACTCACAGCCAAGGAGAATTCGAAGGGCAGAAGGATTTGCATTAATAGTCCTAGTCCTAGAAGGATAAGCCAAGAGGAAGTCCAACAGTTGTAGAATACAAGATAAGGTAAGAATTCTGGTCTAGGTAGAAATTCAAGAAAGACTAAAAATCCTAGTAGAATTATGAAATACTTGGATAAGGTATATCTTGATAGGATTCTAGTTGTCTTAGGAAACCTTGTTGACTTAGGAAGAATTGTCCTAAGTGGATAAGGAACTTAAGTAATAGTTAAATTACGAAAAGGCTGTCCAATACTATAAATACAGTTCATTATTTGTTAGCATGAATATATGATCCAAATTTGTAAGTTTTTATTCATTAATCAAGAATCAAGCTTTGGCATTCTTGTTTATATTCTGATTACCTTTGAAGAGTTGTCTTGAGATAACTTGGGCTTAGCTGAAGTGTTATTTGGTGCAGTAGAGTTGTTTGGTGCGTTCAACAGTGACCGCAACAAACTTTGGGAGCGACAAAAAAAATTGCTGCAGGATTGGCAGAGGCATTGAATGTGCTCAGCAGTGCTTGGAATGAACTTTGGGGAGTGCCCGGAACATCCCCATGAGCGTGGCTGCGGGGTCGGGCTTGTTTGCCAGTGCATGGGACAAACTTGCTAGAGCAACCGGAACATCCCAGCTGGTGCAGCAGGAGCATCGAGCGCGTTCAGCAGTGTGCGGGACAAACTTCTGGGAGCAACCAGAACATCCCTATGGGCGCGGCAGTGGAATTGGGCTTGTTCAGTACTGCATAGTACAAACTTTTGGGAGTGATCGGAGCATCCACATGAGCCTGGTAGATGCGTCAGGTGCATTCAGTAGTGTGTGGGACAAACTTCCAGGGGTGACCGAAACATCCACGTGGGCACGGTGGAGATATCGAACGCGTTTGGCCGTGCTCATGACGAAATTTGGGGAGTACCCAAAACAACCCTGCACGCGTGGCTGAGGGGTTAGGCGCATTCAGCAGTTCATGGGATGAACTTTCTGGAGTGAACAGAACATTCCAGCGGGCGCAGCAGCGGCAGCAGGCATGTTTGTGAGTTTGTAGCACAAACGTCGGGGAGCGATTGGATTATCCCCGTGGGCGCGGCAGCGGTATCAGGCATGTTCAGCATTGTGCGGGACGAACTTCTGGCAGCAACCAGAGCATCCCAGTGGGTGCGGTAGCAGCGTTAGGTGTGTTTGTGTTGAGAACCTAAGTATGCAAGAAAAGAAACAGGCAGAAAATGAGGCAGCAAAGGAGAGCATAGGCCAGAAAATGTGCACAACAAGCATGGCAACAGAAAATATGCAGCCCAGCAGTGAAGCCTGGCCAATATTTGACTTAATCCTAATTAATGAAGGACATTCACACCAATAGGAGTTCCAGCAGAAGAAGGATAATCACATCAAGAAGAACTCCAGCAGCAGCAGGACGTACATGTCAAGAAGATTTCCAGCAGTAGGAGGACATCTACACCAAGCAGAGTTCCAGCAGCAGTAGGACATTCTTGCCAAGGAGAATTCCAGCAGCAGCAAGACACGCACGATGAATTCTAGAAGCAATAGGATAGTCACGATAAGAAGAATTCTAAGGGCAGAAGGATACTCATTGAGAGTCCTAGTCCTAGAAGGATAAGCCAAGAGGAAGTCCAACCGCTGTAGAATACAAGATAAGGTAGGAATTCTAGTCTAGGTAGAAATTAAAGAAAGACCAAGAAACCTAAGTAGAATTAGGAAATATTTGGATAAGGTCTATCTTGATGAGTTCTAGTTGTCTTAGGAAACCTTGCTGACTTAGGAAAACTTGTCCTAAGTGGATAAGGAACTTAAGTACTAGTTAAATTAGGAAAAGGCTTTCCAATACTATAAATGCAGCCATTATTTGATAGCATGGAGATATGCTCCAAATTTGTATGTTTTTATTCATTAATCAAGAATCAAGGTTAGCATTCTTGCATATATTCTTGTGTATATTTGGGTTATCTTTTAAGAGTTATCTTTAGATAACTTGAGCTAGAGTTGTCTTCTTCAACCAAGGCAAGTTGAGATAGGTTTAAGAGTTGTCTTGCCTATCCAACATATCTTTTATTCATTAGTTAATCCCAAAGGATAGTTTAGGTGACAAGAATCGCAGAAAAGAGCTCAAGGATCAAATGGGACAGCAAGTTAGAAGAGCTTTTAGAAGTCGTGCTAACCCCTAAGTTGTAAAAAAGTTGGCACAAGAAATTGAGACCCCAGCAGTTTAGAAGTGTATGGGATGAACTTCCAGCAAAGACCAGAACATCCACGTGGGCACGGCAGAGGCATCGGGTGCATTCAGCAGTGCTCAGGATGAACTTTGGGAAATGCCCGCAACATCCCTGCACACAAGGCTACGGGGTCGGGTGCGTTCGGCAGTGTATGGGGCGAACTTCCAAAAGCAAACGGAACATCCCAGCGGCTGCAGTAGCTGTATCGGCCGCATTCGGCAGTGTGCAGGATGAACTTCCAAGAGAGACCAGAACATGCATGCAGGCATGGCAGAGGCTTCGAGTGTGTTGGGTAGTGCGTGGGACAAACTTCTGAGAGTGGCCAGAACATCCTTGTGGGTGCAGCAGCAAAATTGTGCGAGTTCAGCAGTGCGTGGGATGAACTTCTGGAAGCAATCGTAAAAACTGCATGGGCTCAGGTGAGGTGTCGGATGCGCTCAATAGTGCATGGGACAAACTTCCAGGAGCAACAGGAAAATCCCTGAAGGCACAGCAGAGGCTTTGGGCATATTCGTCAGTGGGCAGGATGAACTTTGGGGAGCAACAGAACATCCCCGCGGCAGTGGCTGAACATCCCCATGGCAGCGGCAGAGGATTCAGGTACATTGTGCAGTGCGCGGGATGAACTTTCGGGAGCAACCGGAACATTCCTGCAGGCACAGTAGAGGCATCGGGCATGTTTGGCAGTGCACGGATTAAACTTACAGGAGCGACTAGAACATCCCCGCTGGTGCAGCAATGGCGTCAGGTGCATTTGGCACTGCATGGAATTACTTCCAAGAGCTACCGGAACATCCATGCAGGTGCAGCTATGGTGTCAAACACATTCAGCAGTGCTTGGGACGAACTTCCAGGAGTGACCATAAAATCCATGCAAGCTTGGCAGAGGTGTTGGATGAGTTGGGCATTGCATAGGATGAACTTCCAGGAGGACCGGAACATCCTTGCGAGCACGGCAGAGGCGGCAGGCACGTTCGGAAGTGTGCAGGACATACTTGCTGGACTGACTGGCGTGAACACAGCGGAGGCTTCGTGTGCATTGGGCAGTGTGCGGGACAAACTTTCCAAGAATGATCAGAACATCCCCGCAGATGCGGCAGAGGCGTCGGGTGCATTCTGCCATGTGCAGGATGAACTTCTAGGAGTGAACACAAAATCCCTGCGGGCTCAGCATATGCATCGAATGCATTCGACAGGGCTTGGGACAAACTTCTGAGAGCAACCAGAAAATCCCAATGGGCTCAGCATAGGCATTGAACACGTTTGGCAGCACTCGGGACAAACTTCTGTGAGCAACCAGAAAAACCCCGTGGGATTGGTAGAGGCATTGTGGATGTTCAGCAGGGTGCAGGACAAATCTCCAGGTGCAACCAGAACACACCCCAGGTGCAGCCGCACCATGGGACACGTACGGCAATTCACGGGATGAAATTCTGGGAGTGACTGGAATATCGCTGCGGGTGCAGCAGAGGCTGTGGGCACGTTGGGCAGTGCGCGGGATGAACTTTCGGGAGTGACCAGAACATGCCTGTGGGCATGGCAGAGGCTTCAAGCATGTTCGGCAGTGCACGGGATGAACTTCCAGGAGTGACCAGAACATCCCTGCAGCAGTGGTAGAGGCCTCAGGTGTGTTCAGCAGTGCACAGGATGAACTTATGGGAGCGACTGGAACATCCCTGAAGGCATAACCGCGGCAGTGGGCAAGCCTGGAAGTGTGCGGGATGAACTTTCTAGAGCGATCGCAAAATCCCCGTTGGCCTGGCAGATGTGTTGGACGCGTTTACCAGTGCCTAGAACTAACTTCCAGGAGCATTCGAAACGTCTCAGCAGGCACAGCAGCGGCGTTGAATGCGCTTGGCAGTGTGCGGGTTGAACTTCTAGGAGAGACCAAAACATCCCCACGGGCGCGGCAGAGGCACCGAGCGCATTTGTCAGTGCACATGATGAACTTCTAGGAGAGACCGAAACATCCCTTAGGGCGTGATAGCAACATTGGGCACGTTCAACAGTGCACGGGATGAACTACTTGTACCAACCAGAAAATCTCCGCAGGCTCAGTAGAGGCATTGGACAAGTTGGGCCTTGCAACGGATAAACTTCTGGTGGCAACCGGAACATTCCAATAGGCACAAAAGAGGCATCAGGCGCCTTTGGTAGTGTGCGGGACAAACTTCCGAGAGCGACCCTAACATCCCAGTAGGCACGATAGTGTTGTCGGATGTGTTTGGTAGTGCATGGGATGAACTTCCAGGTGCGATCTGAACATCCCTACGGGAGCGGCAGTCATGTCAGGCACGTTCGGCACTGCCTGGGACGAACTTCCGAGAAAGAGCAGTGACAGAATGTGGACTAGACCACATGGGAAATGCAATAACAAAGCATAAAAATGGCCCAAAAGAAGGCCTAAATTTGCCTTAAACTTGGCCCAGTTTCTAAAAGGCCCAACTTGAGAAAATATCTAGCAATGCATTGGAGGGAAATTTTAAACATTTGAGTTTGAATTTTCCCTCTCATTTGCATAGAAATTGTTAAACAAATCTTGGCCATCCAAAGTGGCCTTTGTAAAGTAAATCCTAGCCATTCATTTCTCCATCCTCAACTATAAATAGGCCTCACTTCCTTTGGCCAAACCATCCACCAAAAGTTGTAAACACAAGTAGTCCAAGAGAGTTATATAGCATTCTAGTCTTCTGATTCTTTCATTCAATACAAAGCTTTCTTCTTTAAGTTTCTCTTGCAATTTTCTAATCTCTTGCTTCCTCTAGCCTCCTAAACATCTTAGCTTGTCTAAGTTGATCTTCCGCGCATCAAATAAGGCTTGCTTAGTATAGTAGCCAAAGTGTGATACTAGCTAAGCACTGCACGGGTTCAGTAAAAAACTTACTGTCCCGTGAGACGTGGTGTCAGAGCAAAGTTTCGTGGGGATAATCCAAAATTGTGTCAAGCATAATTCTTATCATGTCAAGTAATGAGGTAGAGCCAAGCAACATAACCAAGGTGTTGCAGGAGGATCGCAGCCGCAGAAAGGGGCGTGATGCATAGAAGAATCTGTCCAAGGACCGCTCACTGTCCAAGGACGTATTATGCTCTACCAAGGTGAGATTAGCCAAGCTCGAGCTAGCAATGGGGGATGTGCTAGATTGGCTTGAAGCTCTCAAGCCAAAGGTTGACGAGCACAAGCAAGAGGCCAGCACTGTCAATATGGAAGGTAAATTCCAGGATGCCCTTAACTCTTTTATTGTATCCATGAACTAGGTGGCGTTCAAGCGGAGCATGGCTGTGCATGGCAGTGGCCTGTTGAGATTCGAGTTCTCAACCCGCCAAAGTATGGAGAAAAACACAATGCCAAGGAAATAGAAAGCTTCCTTTGGATGATGGAGCGCTACCTTGATATGGTGAGCATGGATGACAATGCTGCCAAGATAAACACATGCACCCTCTACTTCAAACATGATGCGGCATTATGGTGGAGACGCTGCCATACTGAAATAGAGAGGGGACTATGCGCCATCAACACCTAGGATGCATTCAAGGTGGATTTCAAGAGGCAATTCTATCTTGAGAATACAGAAGAGATGGCGATGAGGAAGCTTCATGTACTCAAGCAACCGGGGTCAATCAAGGACTATGTTTGGGAATACAACTCCCAAATACTAGAAATACCTGATACGCTTGAGAAGAATTGGTTGCTGTTCCTCCTTGATGAACTACAGTCTTGGGCTGAGCAAGAATTGAAGTGATGAAATGTCCAAGACCTTGCTTCGGCAATAGTAGTAGCAAAAACATTGATCGAATTTCATCGCAACCCATCCAAGGGTGACAAGGGTAAAAAGACGACTTCGAACTCTAATGAAGGTAGCCATGACAAAAGTGGGGGATACAAACCTCACAGGGTGGATCCACAGCCAAGCTGACCACCAAGGACGAAGGCGCAATGAGGGGCAGAAGGCACATGAAAAGCAGAAATGGTTGCTTCCTATGTGGAGGAGCGCACCACACCAAGGAATGCCCACAACACTCCAGTCTTCTTCCAGCACAAGCATGATGGGAGCTTGAGAATGTGCATCAACTATCAGGCACTCAATAAGATCCCCAACCATTACCCAATCCTGCATGTGGATGAAGTTAATCTAAAGTCTGGTTATTGGCAAATGCACATTGCTGAGAGGGATGAGCTGAAGACAACATGTGTATAGCATATGGATCATATGAGTTCCTAGTCACGCCTTTTCGTCTCACTAATGCACCTGCCACTTTCTGCACCCTAATGAACAAGATATCCCACCCATTCCTCAATAATTTTGTGGTGGTGTACTTGGACGACATTGTGGTCTTTGGTGAGAACCTTAAAGAGCACGTGGAGCACTTAATGCTAGTCTTCCAAACTGTATGAGATAACGAGTTGTACGTGAAGAAAGAGAAGTGCTCGTTCGTTCAACAAGAGGTGATGTTCTTAGGCCACAAAATAACGGGTGGACGAATACATATGGATATGGCTAAGGTATGTTCTATCCAAGAATGGCAACCCCCTACCACCGTGACAAAATTCAGATCGTTTCTTGGCCTTATCAATTATTACTAATGCTTCATTCAAGGGTACTTTGCTCGAGCAACACCTTTGACTAATCTACTTAAGAAGAAGGAGACTTGGGAGTGGTCGCCAGCATGTCAAGAAGCCTTCAAGGATCTTAAGCAAGTTGTGATGGAGGAGCCAGTTATCTCGTTACCCAAACCATTCATAGATGCATCGAATTTTGCAATTGGGGGAGTGCTTATGCAAGATGGGCACCTCATTGCCTATGAGAGCCGCAATCTAAATGACACGGAATAGAGGTATCCCGTGCATGACAAGGAGATGATAGCAATCATCCACTGCTTGCGGATTAGGCAACACTGCTTGCTTAGAAGCCGGTTCATGGTCAAAACTGATAATGTGGCGATGAGTTTCTTCCAAAATCAGAAGAAACTCAGCCCTAAGCAAGCATGATGGCAAGACTTCTTGGCAGAATTCAACTATGTCATGGAGTACTAATTACTTGTGGCGATGTGGTTCTGCCTCACGATGGCAAGCCTAGTCAAGTAAATGTGGTGGCTGATGCCTTGAGTCACAAAGTGGAGCTTGCCAACATCAGTCAGCCTAAATGTGGCATCAACGATCTTGTGAAGGAAGGCTTAACCAAGGATCAATTTGCAAAGAGTTCTATAGAGCTTGCCAAGGAAGGTAAGACAAGGTGATTTTGGGAGCGCGACAACATTCTCTACAACGTCGGCAATCACCTATACATTCCAAAATGGGGAAATTTATGAAGGGAATTGATAAGAGAGTGCCACAACTCTAAATGGGTGAGACATCTGGGAACTCATCACACTATGGCCGCACTTGGAGATCTCTAATATTGGCCACCGATGAGGGATGACGTAGAAGCATACTAAGACTTGCCTTGTATGCCAACAAGATAAGGTCAAGCATAAACATCCAACATGTTTAATTGAACCTCTTCTTGTCCCTAAGCATCCATGAGAGTGCGTCACTCTAGACTTCATCTCTGCACTTCCAACTTCTGAAGGATGCGATTCCATCTTGGTTGTGGTGAACAAAATGTCAAAGTATGGCACCTTCATCCCTGCCCCACAAGACTGCAATGCTGAGGAAGCCGCATGCTTGTTCTTTAAACATGTGTTGAAGAATTGGGGCTTGCCTCGTCGTATTGTTAGTGACAGAGATCCAAGATTCACCAAGAGATCTTAGAGGGAGTTACTCAAACTCATGGGCTCGGATCTTCACTTCTCCACAAGCTTCCAACCTCAAATTGATGTCAAACTGAACGGGTGAATGCATTGTCTGAGATGTATCTCCATCACTTTGTAAGTACTAGTCAAACCAAACAGAACATCCCTGCAGGCGTGTTCAGCTGTGTGCAGGATGAACTTAAGAGACAAACTTCTAGGAGCAACTGGAACAACAACACCGGTGCAGCAGCGGCATCAAAAACATTCGGCAATGCAAGGAGCGAACTTCTAGAAGCAACCTGAAACATCCCGCGAGTGTAACAGAGTGCCATCGGGGTGGGCTCAGCAGTGCCGTGAGACGAACTTCCAGGAGCAATTGGAACATCCCCACGGGCACAGCAGAGACTTCGGGCATGTTGGGCAGTCTGCAGGATGAACTTCGGGAGCAATCAAAAAATCACAGCATGCTCAGTAGAGGCATCAGACGTGTTTGGAAGTGCTTGTGGTGAACTTCCGGGAGTAACAGGAACATCCCTGTGGTGCAGCAAAGGAATCGGGCACGTTCGGCCTTGTGCAGAAAGAACTTCTAGGAGCGACCATAAAATCCGAGCGGGCTCAGCAGAGGCGTCAGACACATTTGGCAGTGCTTACAGGTACATCCAATGAGCGACTAGAACATCCTTAAAAATGGGAAATAGGCATCGGGCACAGTCAGAAGTGAGCTGGATGAACTTCCAGCAGCAGTGGCATCGAACACATTTGGCAGTGCATGGGACAAACTTCTATAATGACTGGAAAATCCCCATGAGCAAGGTAGAGGCTTCAGGTGTGTTGAAAGTGTGTAGGACAATATTCTTGGAGCGACCGGAACATCACCGCGGGTGCATCACAGGCGTGGCAAATGTGTTAGATGCATTTGGCAGTACGCGGGACAATTTTTGGGGAGCGATCGAAAAAATCCCAATGGACTTAGCATAGGCATCGAACGCATTTGGCAGTGCTCGGGATGAACTTTGAGAGCGAGCAAGACATTCCCGTGGGCATGGCAGAGGTGTCGGGCGCGTTCATCCTTGTGTGGGTCAAACTTCTGGAGTGACCAGAAATTCCCATCATGCTCCGCAGATGCGTTGGACATGTTTGGCAATACTCAAGACAAACTTCTGAGAGTGATTGGAACATCACTCCAGGCGTGATAGAGGCATCATGTGCATTCGTGTTGGAGTCCTGATTTTTTTCCTAACTTTTCTATACCTGAGGGGTCAGCATGCCTACTGAAATCCTTCCTAACTTGCTATCCCGGGGGCAAGGCAACGGCGTCAAACTCGTCCAGCAGTGTGTGGGACGAACTCCCAGGAGCAACCGGAGCATCCTTGCAGGCACATCTGAGGCTCCTGATGAGTTTGGCAGTGCACGGGATGAACATCCGGGAGCAACCAGAACATCCTCGCTAGCATGGCAGTTGCACTGCACGCATTCGGCAGTGCATGGGATGAACTTCTGGGATCGACTGGAAAATCCCCATAGGCTCGGCAGAGGTGTCAACGGGTTTGGCAGTGCTCGAGACAAACTTCTGGGAGCAACTAGAATATCCTCACAAGCACAGCAGAGGCTTTGGGAAAGTAGGGCAGTGCACAGGATGAACTTTTGGGAGTGACTGCAACATCCCTGCTGGTGCAGCATCGGCGTCAGACAGGTTTGGCAGTGATTGGGATGAAACTTCCGAGAGTGACCAAAACATCTCCTTGAGTGCAACATAGGCGTCCGACATGTTCGACCATGCACAGGAAAACTTTCGGTAGCGATGAACTTCTGGGAGTGACTGGAACATCCCTGCTGGTGCAGCAGAGGGTTTGGGTGCAGTAGGAAGTGGGCGGGATGAACTTCTAGGAGTTACCGGAACTTCCCCGGGGGCATGACAGAGGTGACCAATTCTGCAGTGTGCAGGACAAACTTTGGGGAGCGACAGGAACATCTCCATGGGCACGGCACTAGTGTCGGGCGCATTTGGCAGCATGGGGAACGAACTTATGTGAGCCACCGGAACATCTCCGACAGTGCGGTAGAGGCATTGGGCACGTTCGACAGTGCATGAGACAAACTTTCAGGAGTGACCAGAACATCCTCGCGGGTGTGGTAGAGGCATCGGGCACGATTCATGTTGAGGACCTTAGGAGGCAAAGGGAGCGTGACCGAATGCGCACAAGGCGCCAGGCAGCAAGAGAGACAGCAAACAGGCCAAAGTGTGCGCGCAACTAGCCTGCATGCAGAAAGCAGTGAAGCACGGCCAGGTTCTGACTCAGTCCTAATCAATTGGGAAATCAAAGCCAAGAAGAAGACCAGCATTGGCAGGACACGCAGGAAGCAATCTGAGCAGGAGAAGGAGAGTGACGGCATGAAGAACTCCAGCAGCAGCAGGACAGTCTTGAAAGGTTTACTTCAGCAAGATGACCACGCCAAAGAGAAGTCTTGGAGAGGAAGGATGCCACAGCAGAAGTCTAATCCAAGAAGGAAATAGCAAAGAAGAAGTCAGCAGCTGTAGGAAAGAAGATAAGATAAGGATAGAAGACTTAGTCAAAGTAGGAATTCTAGTCTTAGTAGGAATTCAAGAAAGACCAAGAATCCTAGTAGGATTAGGAAACAATGGGATAAGGTCTATCTTGATAATGTTTTAGTTGACTTAGAAAAGCTTGTTGACTTAGGAAAACATATCCTAAGTGGATAAGGAACCTAAGTACTAGTTAAATTAGGATAAGGCTGTCTTAGGACTATAAATACAGCCCATTATTTGTGAGGAGGACATATGCTCCGAATTTTGTTATTTCTCATTCAATAATCAAGAATCAAAGGTTAGCATTCTTGCTCACATTCTTGTTTATGTTTTTGGTTATCTTTTAAGAGTTGTCTTGAGATAACTTGGGCTTAAGACAAGGTTAAGAGTTGTCTTCCTTGCTTAAGAGCTTAGGTTGAAGTCAAGAGTTGTCTTCTTCAACCAAGGCAAGTTGTGATAGGTTTAAGAGTTGTCTTGCCTATCCAACATATCCTTTATATATATTAGTTAACCCAAAGGACAGCTTAGGGGATGTAAATATAAGAAAAGAACTCAAGAATCAAATGGGACAGCAAGTTAGGAAGGATTCTAGTAGGCGTGATGACCCTAAGGTGTAGAAAAGTTGGGGAAAAAAATCAGGACCCCAACAAATTGGTGCTCTCGTTGAGAAATCAGCACAACCACCAGTTGAGAAGAAGCACAATCATCCCTATGAATTGAGTGCTCTGACCAGTCAATTGCAAGGCATCAAGGTTACCATGTCATCTAGGCAGCATTCACCCACACCACAGGAACAGACTGGGGAAGATTTCTCAGCCACCAACCGCAGAAGAATCCTTGCCTTGGAGAGGAACCAGAATGCTATCAATGACCAGGTAGGTGATATCAAACACCAACTATCATCTATCATTCATTCTCTTGAACAAATTGAAGAGAGACACACCCTGAGTGGCCGGAAAACAAGTCCAAACCGAGCAGGGCAGAAACAGCCACCTACCACAAACGTCTAGGAGGCTTCAATCCAAAATCACACGCACCAAGTGCATGAGGAAGATTCTGACCAGGAGCAGCTTCCCTCTCAAGAAAGGGGGAAAAGGCACACAAGTTTGGGAAGCAGAAGGGAGACTTCACCAAACGAACACCTGCCCCATGATCGCTACAATGATTATAGCGACGATGAGGAGGTGCTGGACAGAAGGCCCGCATCATGGCAACCAAGAAGGGTGCAGAATCACCCTGAGGCAGAACCATGGCGCACCACAAGGAGGGAGGATTGGCACTACGACAGCCCAAGCCATTACACACAGCCTAAGGTAAAAATCAAGTTCCCTACCTTTGAGAAGGGAGATCCAACCGAATGGATCTCCAAGGCTGAATTTTACTTTGAGAAACAAGGTATTGAAAGAGGTGAAAGGGTTGAGTTTGCATCCTATCACCTATGTGGGAGAGCCAACCAATGGTGGCGTTGGCTTAAGGCCACCTATGGCCAAGAAGGGAAGAAGGATAGGCTGGACAAGGTTCACACAAGAGCTAGTGAACAGATTTGGCCCATCTAGCATGACAAACTATGAGGGACAGCTTGCCAAGATAAGGCAAGAGGGATCTCTAGAAAGCTACCTTGAAGAATTCGAGAGGTTGGCCGAATTGGTAGGACATTGGCCAGATAGTGCACTCATTGGCACTTTTCTAGACGGCCTTGTACCTTGGCTAAGCCGAGAAGTGAAGATGAGGGATCCAAACTCTCTCACTCAGTGCATTGGGTTAGCAAGACTCATCAATGATGGGAGAAGCATCACCCACAGCACAACCAAGGTCATCAAACCCTCGGACAAACTAGGTAAGGCACCCTTATCAAGTAAGACAGCACCCCCAAAAACAAAGGACCCTCTCAAACTATCCACTGAAGAAATCAATAGGAGGATCAAAAGAGGCCTATGTTTTAGGTGCAACGATAAGTGGCAAGTTGGCCACAAGTGCAAGAAAAGGGCTGTTCAACATCATTGAGGTAGTAAGTGATGAAGCACAAGGAAAGCAGCAAGGAAGAACAAGACAGCCGCATGGACAGCAAGGAGGAAGCAGAGTTAGAACACTCCCCAGATCATGCAGAAGAAGGCGAAATCAACTTGCATGCAGTAGGGGCAACCACCAAGCCTACTGCCATGAGGTTATTCGCAACCATTAATGGAAAAAACATTTTAGTGTTGATAGATAGTGGAGCTACTCATAACTTTATCAACTCAAAATTGGTTAAAACACTTCAGCTACGTCCGAAAAAGATTGCACCCTTTGAGGTAAGAGTGGAAAGTGGACAGAAGCTCAAGTGCACACAAGTAATCTAGGTAGTAGCTATGCAGATTCAAGGAGTCAAAATAGAAGCAGAACTGCATGTGTTAGCCCTGGCAGGTCTTGATGTGGTTTTAGGCAATGCTTTGGCTTAAGACCATAGGCAAGATAATGTTCGACTATGAATCCATGGCCATGCACTTCTAATGGAAGGGAAGGAACTGCACGTGGGAGGCATCCACCACCAATGCAGCACATCATTGTGAGGTAAGTACCCTTGAACGACTATACAGAAAAAGGGCACAATGTTTTGGCGTTCTCTGGGTCACAAAAAAGGAAAACACAGCCGACCATCATACACATGAAGACATACCAATAGGAGTAAGGAATCTACTGGAGCAATTCAGAGATGTCTTAGGAGAGCCACAAGGACTACCACCCTCAAGACATTACGACCATGCCATCCCATTAATCGACGAAACCAAGGCGATTAATGTAACACGTTACAAGTATGCACACTTCCAAAAGAACGAGATTGAAAGACAAGTGGAAGAGATGCTACAACAAGGTATTATCTGACCTAGCACTTCCCTTTTTTTTTCTCCCGTTCTGCTTGTTAGAAACAAAGACGGAACTTGGAGGTTTTGCATCGATTATCGGGCACTCAACCAAGCAACTGTCAAGGATTGTTTTTCGATCCCAACAATTGATGATATGCTGGATGAGTTACATGGAGCAAAGTTGTTCACCAAGCTGGATCTCAAGGTCGGATATCATCAAGTACGCATGAAAGAAGAGGACGTACAGAAGACAGCATTTCGGACTCATAGTGGACACTATGAGTACCTAGTCATGCCCTTCGGACTATGCAACGCACCCTCCACCTTTCAAGCAGCCATGAATGACATCTTCAAACCTTATTTGCACAGGTTTGTTTTAGTTTTCTTTGATGACATTTTGGTCTATTCCAGGAACCATAATGATCACATAGAACACTTAGCAAAAGTGCTAGAAGTGTTAAGAAGAAATCATTTCATCATCAAGCCATCCAAGTGCACATTCATGCAAGAGGAGCTTGAGTACCTCGGTCACATCATATCCGAAGATGGAGTGAAGGTAGACCAACGAAAAATGGAAGCCATGCTAACATGGCCAACTCCAAAGAATGTCACAGAACTTAGAGGATTTCTAGGCTTGACAGGCTACTACCGTCGATTTGTTCGCAAATACGTGCCATAGCAAAACCATTAACAGATTTGCTAAAGAAGGATGGATTCCTATGGACAGAGAAGAGTGAAGATGCATTCAAGTTGTTGAAGCAAGCTATGTGTGAGACCCCTAGTGTTAGCACTGCCCGACTTCAACCAAACCTTCAAGCTTCACACTGACTCATGTCAAGATGGAATAGGTTCTGTCCTCAGTCAAGCCGGAAGACCTATTGCATACATGAGCAGAGTCTTAGGGCCCATGAAGAAGGAATGGTCAGTATACGCTAAGGAGATGTTGGCCATCATCCATGCAGTCAAGGTATGGCGACCTTACCTTCTTGGGTGGAAATTCCTAATCATTACAGATCAACAACCCTTGAGAAGCCTCATGGAGCAGAAAATTACCACCCCAGAACAGCAAAAGTTCCTTGTCAAGTTGCTGGGTTACGAGTATGAAATAATCTACAAGCCTGGCAAGGAAAATAAAGTGGCAGACGCATTGTCTAGAAGCAATGGAGGTCAAATGCTGTGGACAGCATGTGAGCCCAATGATGCATGCCTCACTGCCATCAGCAGAGTAGAGTGGAATGTATGGACGGAAATTAAGGAGGCAAGAGAGATTGATCCTCAAAGCCAAGAACTCACAGAGAAGATCAAGAATTTCGACCCTAAGGTAAGTAAATTCACCCTTAAAATGGATATATTTGGCACAAACAGCAGGTATATGTACCAAACATACCGGGACTAAGAGGAAAGATTTTGAATCACTTCCACAACTCACGAGAAGGAGGACATTCAGGATGGTTATGTACTTACATGCAGATTAAGTTATTCTTTTGGTGGGAAGGACTTAAAGCTGAGATCAAAATGCTAGTCCGAGAATGTGATGTGTGTCAGCGCACCAAACTAGAAGGCAGCAAGACAAAGGGGTTGTTACAGCCTTTGCCAGTACCAAAAGAGGTTTGCGAAGACTTGACAATAGACTTCATCATAGGAATGCCCAACAGCAAGGGTTACACAGTGATATTAACCGTGGTGGACAGACTCAGCAAGAGTGCACACTTTGTGCCACTCAAGCAACCCTACACTGCAAAAGAAGTAGCCCAAGAGTTCATCAAAAATATGGTGAGACTTCATGGCATACCATGGACAATGCTGTCTGATAGAGACACTGTCTTTATGAGTAAATTCTGGAAGGAGCTCTTCACACAGCTCGGCAGCAACTTGATCGCCTCATCCGCCTTTCATCCACAAACAGATGGACAAAGTGAGGTAACCAATCGAACTCTAAAGCAGTATTTAAGATGCTTTTGCCATGATCATCAAAACAATTGGGAGGAGTACATACCATGGGCAGAACTGTGGTATAATACTACCTATAATGTGGCAATCAAGATGTCACCATATCAAGCAGTATATGGAAGAATGCCCCTGGGAATGTCAAGTTATACCATGGGGAACAGCAGCATACATGAAGTAGATATCACACTTCAATCAAGAGAAGAGGTCTTGAAGAAACTCAAGCATGAGCTTGAGAAAGCAAGGGACTGAATGAAGAGACAAGCGGATAAAGGGAGGAAGGAAGTGGAATTTAAGGTAGGTGACTATGTCTATCTTAAGATCCACCCTCCGAATTTAAGCTTATCACCTAAGACTACCATTAAACTCTGAATTACATCCAGTGTTTCACATTTCATTGTTGAGAAAAAAGATAGGAGATGTGAGACAAGTAAATGAGGGACTACCCGATATTTTCAGAGAAAATCACCTGGGGCAGCACCCGAACAGGAGAAGGAGTGTGACGGCGTGAAGAACTCCAGCAGCAGCGGGATGTCTTGAAAGGTTTACTTCAGCAAGATGACCACGCCAAAGAGAAGTCTTGGAGAGGAAGGACACCACAGCAGAAGTCTAATCCAAGAATGAAATGGCAAAGAAGAAGTCAGCAGCTGTAGGAAAGAAGATAAGATAAGGATAGAAGGACTTAGTCAAAGTAGGAATTCTAGTCTTAGTAGGAATTCAAGAAAGACCAAGAATCCTAGTAGGATTAGGAAACAATGGGATAAGGTCTATCTTGATAATATTTTAGTTGACTTAGAAAAGCTTGTTGACTTAGGAAAACATATCCTAAGTGGATAAGGAACCTAAGTACTAGTTAAATTAGGATAAGGCTGTCTTAGGACTATAAATACAGCCCATTATTTGTGAGGAGGACATATGCTCCGAATTTTGTTATTTTCTCATTCAATAATCAAGAATCAAAGGTTAGCATTCTTGCTCACATTCTTGTTTATGTTTTCGGTTATCTTTTAAGAGTTGTCTTGAGATAACTTGGGCTTAAGACAAGGTTAAGAGTTGTCTTCCTTGCTTAAGAGCATAGGTTGAAGTCAAGAGTTGTCTTCTTTAACCAAGGCAAGTTGTGATAGGTTTAAGAGTTGTCTTGCCTATCCAACATATCCTTATATATATTCATTAACCGAAGGACAGCTTAGGGGACGTAAATATAAGAAAAGAACTCAAGAATCAAACAGGACAGCAAGTTAGGAAGGATTCTAGTAGGCGTGTTGACCCCTAAGGTGTAGAAAAGTTGGGAAAAAAATCAGGATCCCAGCAGTTTGGCAGTGTGCGGAATGACTTCTGGTAGTGACTGGAACAACCCCTTGGGCACAGCAAAGGTGTCGGACGCATTCGGCAGCGCTTAGGACAAACTTCCGCGAGCGACTGGAACATCCCTGCGGGCACAGCATATGGATGGGTGCACTCTGCAGTGCGAGGGACAAACTTTTTGGGAGTGACTGAAACATCCATGCGGACGTGGCAGAGGCATCGGGCATGTTCGGCAGTGCATGGGATGGACTTCCAGGAATGACCAAAACATCCACGCGGGTGTGGCATAGGTGTCGGACATGTTCTGCAGTGCTTGGCACAAACTTCCGGGAGCGATTGGAACATCCCCCAGGCACGGCAGAGGCTTTGGATGCATTCGGCATTGTGCGCGAAGAGCTTTTGGTAGCAATCATAACATCCCCACTGGCACAGTAGTGGAGTCGTGCATGTTCGGCAGTGTGTGGGACGAACTTATAAGAGTTGCCGGAGTGTCCCCTGGGTGGGGCGCATTGCACAGTGCATGAAACGAACTTCCAGAAGTGACCAGAACATCCCCGTGGGTGCGGCATAGACATCGGGTGTGTTTGGCAGTGCACGTAATGAACTTCAGGGAGTGACCGGAACATCCCCGCGGCCATGGTAGCGGCATCGGGCTCATCCAGCAGTGCACTGCATGAACTTCCTGGACCGACCAGAACACCCCCGTGGGCATGGCAGAGGCATCGGGTGCATTTGGCAGCGTGCAGGGACGAACTTCTGGGAGCTACCAAAACATCTCCCCTAGCGTGGAAGAGGCTTCTGGCGCATTCGGCAGTGCATGGGACGAACTTCCGGGAGCGACCGGAACATCCCGTGGGCGTGGCAGCTGCATTTGGCGCATTCAGCAGTGCGTGGGACAAAGTTCCTGGAGCAACAAGAAAATCACCACACGCTTAGCAGAGGTGTCGAGCACATTCGGCAGTGCTCGAGACAAACTCCCGTGACTGACCAGAACATCCCCGCTAGCACGCCAGAGGCTTCGGGTGTGTTCGGCAGTGTGCAGGATGAACTTCCGAGATCAACCATAACATTCCTGCAGGCACGGTAGAGGGATTGGGTGTGTTCGGCAGTGCACAGAACATCCCCAAGTTGCTCCCCGCGGGGGCGGCAATGGCATCCGATGCATTGGGCAGTGCACAGAATGAACTTTCAGGAGCAACCGGAACAACCCCGTGGGCACAGCAGATGCATCAGGCACGTTTGGTAGTGCGGGAGACAATGTTCCTGGAGTGCGTGGGACAAACTTCTGGGAGCGACTGGAACATCCCTGCGGGTGCAGATGTGATGTTGGATGTGTTTGGCAGTGCACGGGACAAACTTCTGGGAGAAACCAAAAAATCCCCACGGGCTTGGAAGAGGCATTAGACGCGTTTGGTAGTGCTTGTGACAAACTTCTGGGAGTGACCAGAACATCCCTGTGGGTGTGGCAGAGGCTTTAGGTGTGTTTGACAATGCACGGGATGAACTTCCAGGAGTGACCGCAACATCCCCGCGAGAATGTCTGAGGATTCGGGTGCATTAAGCAGTGTGCAGGATGAATTTCTGAGAGAGACCAGAACATCCCCTAGGGTGAAAGGCTTTGGGTGCATTGGGCAGTGTGTGGGATGAACTTCTGGGAGTGACCGGAACTTCCTCGTAGGCACAACAGAGGTGTCAGGTGCTGCTGCCACCCCTGTGGGAATGTTCCTGTTGCTCCTGGAAGTTCATCCTGCACACTGCTGAACGTGCACGACGCCTCTGCCATGCCTATGGGGATATTCTAGTCGCTCTTAGATGTTCGTCCTGAGCACTGCCGAACATGTCTGTCGCCTCTTCTGAGCCCGCTGGGATGATCCGGTCAATCACGGAAGTTTGCCCTGTGCACTTCCCAACGCACCCGCCACCTTGCCTTGCCTGCGGTGATGCTCTGGCCGCTCCACAAAGTTTGTCACGAGCACTGCCGAACGTTTCTGATGCTGCTGCTGCGCCCGCTGGAATGTTCCGGTCACTTCCGGAAGTTCATCACGCGCACTGCTGAACACACTCGACACCTCGGCCGCACCTGTGGGGATGTTCTATCGCTTTTGGATGTACGTCACAAGCACTGCTGAATGTGTACACCACCTCTGCCATGCCTGCGGGGATGATCCAGTTGCTCCCAGAAGTTCATCTTGCACACAGCAGAACGCACCCACTGCCTCTGCCACACACGTGGGGATGTTCTAGTTGCTACTGGAAGTTCATCCTGAGCACTGCCAAATGTGTACAATGCCTATGCCAAGCCTGCTGGGATTTTTCCATTGGTTCCAAAGTTTGTCCCGTGCACTGCCCAATGCACCCAAAGCCTCTGCAGCACCAGTGGGGATGTTCCAGTCACTCCAGAAGTTCATCCCATGCACTGCAAAGTGTGTCCAATGCTGCTACTGTGCCCACACGGATCTTCTGGTCACACCCGGAAGTTCACTCCGTGCACTGCTTAACGTGTCCAGCACCGCTGCCAGGCCAACGGGGACGTTCCGGTCGCTCTTGGAAGTTCGTCTCACGCATGGTCGAATGTGCAAGATGCCTCTGTCACACCCACAAGGATGTTCTGATCGCTAACAAAAGTTCATCCCATGCACTGCCAAATGTACCCGATACCGCTGCAATGTTCCGCTCGATGCCTGAAGTTCATCCCGTGTATTGCCAAATGCGCCCAACAACTCTGCTGCACCTACGGGGATGTGCCGGACGTTCTTAGAATTTTGTCTCGTGCACTGCCCAACGCGGCCGAAACCTCTGCCGTGCTCGGAAGTTCATCATGCACACTGCAAAACATGTCCAATGCTGCTGCCGGAGCATCCCCATGGGAGTGGTAGAGGTGTCTGGCTCATTCGGCATTGCGCGGGATGAACTTCTTGTAGAAACTGGAAAATCCTTGCAAGCTCGGCAGAGGCATTGGATGCATATGGCAGTGCTTGGGATGAACTTTAGGGAGAGATTGGAGCATCCCCGCAGGCAGAGTAGAGTCGTCGGGCGCATTCGTGTTGGGGTCCTGATTTTTTCCAACTTTTCTACACCATACGGGTCAGCACAACTACTAAAACCTCACCTAACTTGCTGTCCCATTTGATTCTTGAGTTCTTTTCTTAGATTTACGTCTCCAAAGCTGTCCTTTGGGATTAACTAATGTATAAAAGATATGTTGGATAGGCAAGATAACTCTTAAACCTATCACAACTTGCCTTGGTTGAAGAAGACAACTCTTGACTTTCAACCTTAGCTATTAAGCAAGGAAGACAACTCTTCACCTTGACTTAAGCCCAAGTTATCTCAAGACAACTCTTAAAAGATAACCAAAATATAAACAAGAATAGATGCAAGAATGCTAACCTTGATTCTTGATTAATGAATGAAAATATAAAAATTTGGAGCATATCCTTCTGCTCACAAATAATGGGCTGTATTTATAGTGTTAGACAGCCTTATCCTAATTTAACTAGTACTTAGGTTCCTTATCAACTTAGGATATATTTTCCTAAGCCAACAAGGTTTTCTAAGACAACTAAAACATTATCAAGATAGGCCTTATCCCAATGTTTCCTAATCCTACTAGGATTCTTGGTCTTTCTTGAATTTCTACTTAGACTAGAATTCCTACTTTGACTCAACCTTTCTGTCCTTATCTTATCTACTCTCCTACGGCTGCTGACCTTAATCTTGCTGTTTCCTTCTAGGATTAGGGACTTCCATTTGGCATGTCCTACCATTCCAAGACTTCTCTTTGATGTGATCATCTTGTTGAAGCTAAACCTTCCATGACGTCCCTGCTGCTGCTGGAGTTCTTCATGCTGTCCATGTCCTTCTCCTGCTCGGATTGCACTCATGCATATCCTGCCAATGCTGATGACATTCTTGGCTTGGATGTCCGTGGTCAATTAGGACAGAGTCAGAACCTGGCCATGCTTCACCGCATGCCATGTGCATGCTTGTTGTGCACACTTTCTTGCCTGTTGCTGCCTCTCTTGCTGCTTGGTGCCTTGAACGCAGTCACTCACACGCCCGATGGCTCTGCCGCACCCATGGTGATGTTCCGGTTGCTCCTGGAAGTTTATGCCATGCACCAACATGCCTGACGCCTCTACCATGCCCTCGGGGATGTTCTGATCGCTTTTGGAAGTTCGTCTTGGGCACTGCTAAACTTCTCTGACACAGCTACCATGCCCACTGGAATGTTCTGGTGTCTCCTGAAAGTTCATCTCGCACACTCCCGAACGCAATCGATGCCTCAACCATGCCTGCAGGGAAGTTCGTCCAGTGCACTGCTGAACGCATCCGATGCCTCGGCCGAGCCCATGGGGATTTTTCAGTTGTTCCTAGAAGTCCAGTGCACTGCTGAACGTAACCAACACTGCTGCCACGCCTGCGGATATATTCCGGTCTCTTCCAGAAGTTCATCCTGCAAACTGCCGCACGGGCCTGATGCCTTTTCCGTGCCCATGAGGATGCTCCGGTTTCTCCCAGAAGGTCATCCTGTGCACTGCCCAACGCGCCAAAGGCCCTGCCGTGCCGAGGGTGATGTTCTGGTAGCTCCTGGAAGTTCATCCTGTGCACTGCCGAACGTGCCCAATACCACTACCGCACCCACAGGGATGTTCGTATCTCTCAAGGAAGTTTCGTCCCGTGCACTGCTGAATAAACCTGACACACCTGCCACACCCATGGGGCCGTTCTGATTACTCCACGAAGTTCGTTCCACATACTACCAAACGTGTCCGACGCCTTTGCCGACCCTGTGGGGATGTTCTGGTACTCCCAGAAGATCACCCTGTGCACTGCCGAATGTGCCCAATGCATCTGCTGCACCCGTGGGGATGTTCCAGTCGCTCCCAAAATTTCATCCTGCACACATCCCAATGCTGCAGAAGCCACTGCCATGCCTGGGGGCATGTTTCAGTAACTCCCGGAAGTTCATCCCGAGCACTGCCGAACTTGTTCACTGCCTCTGCTGAGCCCGTGCCGATGATCCAGTCACTCCCGGAAGTTCATCACATGCATGGCAAAGTGCACCCACTGCATGTGCCGTGCCCGTGGGGATGTTCTAGTTGCTCCTGGAAGTTTGTCCCAAGCACTGCCAAAACGTCCCACGCCTATGATTTCACGGTTGCTCTTGAAGTTTGTCCTGTGCACTGCATACCACGCCCAAAGCCCTGCAGTGCTCACGGGGATATTCTGGTCGCTCCCGAAAGTTCGTCCTGTGCACTGCAGAGCATGTCCGACACTGCTGCCACACCCCCGAGGATCTTCTAGTCACTCCCCAAAGTTTGTCTCATGCACTGCCGAAAGTGTCTGACATCACTGACGGGCCCACGGGGATGTTGTGGTCACTCTCGAAAGTTCATCCCACGCACGCCGAACACGCCCGACTCCTCTGCCATGTCTGTGGGGATGTTCCAGTCTCTCCCTGAAAGTTCATTCCATGAACTGCCAAGTGCACCTGCTCCTCGGCCAGACCCACGGCAATGTTATGCTCACTGCCTAAAGTTCATCCCGTTCACTGCCAAATGCACCTAACACCTCTGCCACACTCCTGGGGATGTTCTGAACATTTCCAGAGTTTCATCCTGTGCACTGCCCAATGCGCCTGACAGGATGTTCCTGTTGCTCTCAGAAGTTGATCCTGCACACTGCAAAATGTGTCTGACTCTGCTGCCATGCCCAAACTTCCAGGAGCAACTAAGAAATCTCTGCGGGTGTGGCAGAGGCATTGGGTGTGTTTGGCCATGCATGGGACAAACTTCCTGGAGAGACGCAAACATACCCATGGGTGTGGTAGATGCTTCGGGCAGTTTTCGGCAGTTCGCGGGATGAACTTCCGAGAGTGACCGAAACATCCCCACAGGGCGGCAGTGGCATTTGGTGCTTTCAGCAGTGCTCAGAACAAACTTCTGAGAGCAACCATAAAATCCCCTCCGGCTTGGCAGAGGCATCGGATGCATCTGGCAGTGCTCAGGATGAACTTCCTAGAGTGATCAGAACATACCCGTGAGTGCAGTAATGGCATCAGATGCATTTGGCAGTGCTTGGGACAAACTTCCGGTAACGACCAGAACATACCTATGGATGCGGCGGCAGCGTCGGACGCATTTGGTAGTGCAGTGGACAAACTTTCAGTATGGACCGGAACATCCCCGCAGGCACGGCATAGGCATCGGACAGGTTCAAAAGTGTGCAGGGACAAAACTCTGGGAGTGACCAGAGCATCCCAAAGCACACGGCAAAGGCTTTGGGCACGTTAGGCAGTGCATGGGATGAACTTCCAGCAGTGACCAGAACATCCCCACAGGCCCAGAAGAGGCTTTGGGCACTTTGGGCAGTCGGGATGAACTTTCAGGAGTGACTGGAACATCCCCATGGGCACAGCAGAGGCTTCAGGTGCATTGGGCAGTGCACAAGATGAACTTCTAGGAGCGACTGGAACATCCCCACTAGTGAAGCAGCGGCGTCAAGCATGTTGGGCAGTGTGCAGGATGAACTCCCTGGAGCGACTAGAACATCCCCATGGGCCTGTCTGAGGCTTCGGGCGCATATGGAAGTGTGTGGGATGAACCTCCGAGAGCGACCGGAACATCCATGCAGGCATGACAGAGGCATCGGGCGCATTAAGCAGTGCTCAGGATGAACTGCCAGTAGCAACCGGAACATCCCCGCGGACATGGCAGAGGCATTGGGTACATTCGGCAGTGAACGGAATGAACTTCCTGGAGTGACCAAAACGTCCCCGCAGGTGTGGCAGAGCATGCGTTCAGTAGTGCCCAAGACGAACTTCTGGGAGCGACTAGAACATCCTCATGGGATGCAGCAGCGGTGTCGAGTGCATTCGGCAGAGCCCAAGATGAACTTTTGGGAGCGACCAGAACATCCCTTCGGGTGTGGCAGCGGTATTTGGTGCCTTTGATAGTGTGTGGGATGAATTTCGTAGAGCAATTGAAAAATCCCCGTGGGCTTAGCAGAGGCGTCCAACGTGTTTGGGACAGTCTTCTGGGGGCGACTGGAACATCCCTGCAGACATGGCAGAGGCTTTATGCATGTTTGCCAGTGTGCAGGTCAAACTTCTGGGAGTACCATAACATCCCCGAGGGCATGGCAGTGGCGTCGGATGCATTCGGCAGTGTGCGAGGTGAACTTCCGGGAGCAACCGGAATATCTCTGGGGCGAGGCAGAGGTGTCAGAAGCATTTGGCAGTGTGCAGGATGAACTTCTGGAAGCAACAAGAACATACCCTGCTGGTGTGGCACTGGGTGGGGCACATTGCACATTGCACAGGACGAGCTTCCGGGAGCAGCTGGCGCGGCTGCAGGTAGGGCGCATTGGGCAATGTGCAGGACAAACTTCTGGGAGCAACCAGAATATCCCTACGGGTGTGGCAGAGGCATCTGGCGCGTTTGGCAGTGCATGGGACAAACTTCCAGGAGCGACCAGAACATCTTTGCGGGTCGGCAGAGGGTTTCGGGCACGCTTGGCATGTGCGGGATGAATTTTCTGGGAGCGAGTGGAAAATCCCCTGCAAGCTTGGCAGAGGAATTGTATGCATTTTGCAGTGCCCAGGGTGAACTTTCAGGAGTGACCAGAACAACCCAGTGGGCAAGGTAGCAGCATCGGGCACATTTGGCAGTGCTTAGGACAAATTCTGGGAGCAACCAGAACATCACCACGGGCACAGCAAAGGCATCGAATGCATTCAGCAGTGAGCAGGATGAACCTTCGGGATGGACTGAGCATCCCCGCGGGCATTGTAGTGGTTTCGGGCACGTTGGGCAGTGCATGAAATGAACTTCCAGGAGCAAACGGAACAACACTGCAGGTGTGGCGGAGGCATCGTGTGCACTCGGCAGTGCGTGGGAGAAACCTCTGGGTGCAACTGGAACATACCTGCAGCACGGCAGCGTGTCGGGTGCGTTGGGCATTGCACGGGATGAACTAATGGGAGTGACCAGAACATCTGCATGGACATGTTAAAGGCATCAGGTGCGTTCAGCAGTGTGCAGGACAAACTTCCTGGAGCATCTGGAACATGCTAGCAGGCACAGCAGAGGTGCGCTAGGCAGTGCACGGGACGAACTTTAGGAGCAACAGGAACATCACAACAGGTGCAGCAGAGGCATTGGGCACATTTGGCAGTGTGCGGGATGAACTTTCAGGAGTGAATAGAACATCCCCATGGGCACGGCAGTGGCATCTTAATGTTTGGCTGTGTGCAGGATGAACTTCCAAGAGTGACCGGAATATCCACACAGGCTGCTCTGAGGCTTCAGGTGCATTGGGTAGAGTGCGGAACAAGCTTCTGGGAGTGACCAGAAAATCCTCGCAGGCTCAGCAGAGGCATTGGATGCATTTGGCACATCTTGCGACAAACTTCTAGGAGTGACTGCAACATCCCTGCGGGTGTGGCAGAGGCTTCAGGTGCATTGGGCAGTGCTTAGGACGAACTTAGAGGAGCAACCGGAACATGGCCACAGGCATGGCAGAGGTCTCAGGCATGTTCAGCAGTGCACGGAGCAAACTTCAGGGAGCGACCAGAACATCCCAGAGGGTGCAGCAGCGGCATCAGGCGCATTTGGCAGTGCATGGGACAAACTTCCGGGAAAGACCAGAACATCCTCGCGGGCACAGCAGTGGTGTAGGGTGCGTTCAGCAGTGCACAGGGGGAACTTCTGGGAGAAACGGAAACATCCGCACGGGCATGGCAGAGGCTTCGGGTGCATTTGGCACTGTACAGAACGTGCTTTCGGGAGCAACCGAAACATCCCTGCAGGCGCAGCTGCAGCACTAGGTGAATTTGGCTGTCTGCTGGATGAATTTCTGTGAATGACCAGAAAATTCCCATGGGCTTGGCGGAGGCATCGGACACGTTTGTCAGTCCACAGTACGAACTTTCGGGAGTGACCAGAACATCTCCATGGGCACGGCAGAGGCATTAGGTGCATTCAACTATGCACGGGACGAACTTCTGGAAGTGACCAGAGCATCCCAGCGGACATGGCAGCGGTGTTGGGTGTATTCGGCAGTGTGCAGGATGAACTTCCGAGAGTGACCATAAAATCCCTGCAAGTGCAGAAGCATCTTTGGGCACGTTTGGCAGTGCATGGGATGAACTTCCAGGAGTGACTGGTACATCCCCACATGCATGGCAGAGTCTTTGGGCGCATTTGGCAGTGCGCGGGACAAACTTCTGAAACAACTGGAACATCCCTGCTGGCATGACAGTAGCTTTGTACATGTTCGGCAGTGCACGGGATGAACTTCAGGGAGTGACCAAAACATCCCCATGGGCGCAGCAATGGCATCGGGCCCATTTGCCGTGCATGGGACAAACTTCCTGGAGTGACCAGAACATCTCGCAGGTGCAGCAGCGGCTTAGGGTGCGTTCAGCAGTGCACAAGGGGGAACTTCTGGGAGAACCGAAAACATTCCCATGGGCATGGCAGAGGCTTCGGGTGCATTTGGCAGTGCGTGGAATGAACCTGTGGGAGCGACTGGAACATCCCTTCGGGGCCCAGCTGCAGTGCTGGGCGCGTTTGCCAGTCTGTGGGACGAGCTTCCAGGAATGACCAGAAAATCCCCTGTAGGTTCGGCAGTCCACAGGATGAACTTTCGAGAGTGACTGGAACATCTCCGTGGGTGCGGCAGAGGCATCAGGTGCATTTGACTGTGCACGGGACAAACTTCCGGAAGTGACCAGAGCATCCCAGCAGGTGTGGCACCAGTGTTGGGTGCATTCGGCAGTGCAGGGGACGAATTTCTAGGAGCGACCAGAAAATCCCTGCTGGCGCGACAGAGTCTTAAGGCGTGTTTGGCAGTGCATGGGATGAACTTCCAAGAGTGACCGGAAAATCCCCACGGGTGCAGCAGAGTCTTTGGGCACATTTGGCAGTGAGCGGGATGAACTTCCAGAATGACTTGAGCATCCCTGCTGGCACAACAGCAGCTTTGTACACGTTCGGCAGTGTATGGTACAAACTTCAAGGAGCAACAGGAACATCCCTCGAGGGCACAGCAGTTGCTTCGGGCACGTTGGGTAGTGCACGGGATGAAGTTCTAGGAGTGACTGGAAACATTCCCGTAGGCATGGCAGAGACGTCGGGCATTTTTGGCAGTGCAATGGACGAACTTCGGAGGGTGATCACAACATCACAGCTGGGCATGGCAGCCTCGTCGGACACATTCGGCAGTGCACAAGACAAATTTCTTGGAGTGACCAGAACATCCCCGTAGGCACAACAGAGCCTCAGGTGTATTTGGCAGTGCGTGGGACAAACTTTCTGTAGCACAGGAACATCACTGCAGGCATGGCAGAGGCCTTGAGCATGATCTGAACTGTGCAGGACAAACTTCCGGGAGCTACCGGAACATCCCTCCGGGCGTGGCAGAAGCTGCCAGCGTATTGAACAGTGCACAGGATGAACTTCTGGGAGCACTGGAACATTCCTACGGGTGTGACAGAAGCATTGGGCGCATTTGGCAGTTGGTGAGACAAACTTCTCAGAAGCAACCGGAAAATCCCCGCGGGCTCTGTAGAGGTGTCAGGTGCATTTGCCATTGCACGGGATATACTTCCAGCAGTGATCCAAACATCCCCATGGGCACTGCTGCGGTGTTGAGACATGCTAGACAGTGCACGGGACAGACTTCCAGCTGCGACTCAGAACATCACCCGTGAGCGCGGCAGAGGCTTCAGGCGTGTTCGGCAGTGCATGGGACGAGTTTACAGGATTGACAAAACATCCCCGCAGGCGCGCACAGGCCTTGGACTGCATTGGCAGTGCTTGGGACAAACATCCAGGAGCAACTGAAACATCCCTGCAGGCACGACAGAGGCATTAGGCACACCTGGCTGTGTGCGAGACAAACTTCTGGGAGTGACTGAGCACATCAGCAGCATCGGGCACGCTCAGCAGTGTGCAGGACAAACTTTTAGGAGCAAACCAGAAAATCCCATCAGGCTCAGCAGAGGCTTCAGATGTGTTCGGCAGTGTGCGGGACGAACTTCTGGGAGCAACTGGAACATCCTCACGAGCGGAACATTGGTGTCGGGCACATTCGGTAGTCTGTTGGACGAACTTCTGGGGGCGACTGGAACATTTCCACGGGCATGGTAGAGTCTTCAGGCGCATTGGGCAGTGCATGGGATGAACTTCTAGGGCGACCGAAACATCCTATCAGGCATGGCAGAGGCTTCCAGTGTGTTCAGCAGTGTGCGGGACAAACTTCTGGCAGTGGCCGGAAACTCCCTGCAGGCACAGCACGGCATTGGGCGCATTCGGCAGTGCATGGGATGAACTTTTGAGGGCAACCGGAACATCCCTGCAGTGTGTAGCAGAGGCTTTGGGCATGTCAGGTAGTATGCAGGATGAACTTCTGGGAGCGACCAGAACATCCCCTCGGGCATGGCATCAGCATCGGGCACTTTTGGCAGTGCACGAGAAGAACTTCTGGGAGCGACCGAAACATCCCCATGGTCATGGCAGAGTCATCAGATGCATTTGGCAGTGCTGGGGACGAACTTCCAGAAGCAACTGGAACATCCTGCAGGCGCAGCAGCAGCATTGATCACGGCAGCAGCATCGAGTGCGCTGAGCAGTGGGCAGGATAAACTTACAGGAATGACCAGAACATCACCGCTGGCGCATGGCAGAGGCTTTAGGAGCATTGGACAGTGCATGTGATGAACTTCCGGGAGTGATCAGAAAATTCCCGCAGGCACGGCAGAGGAGTTGGGCATGTTCAGCACTGTGCAGTACGAACTTCCAGGAGGGACTGGAACATCCCTATGAGCTCGGCAACGGCATTGGACACATTCAGCAGTGCTCTGGATGAACTTGCAGGAGTGACTGGAACATCTCCGCGGGTGCGGTAGGGTCATCAGGGCACGCTCAACAAAGCACCAGATGAACTTTTGAGAACGAACTGTAACATCCCCGCAGGCATGGTAGAGGCGTTGGACGCATTGGGCAGTGCTTGGGTTGAACATTTCGGGATCAACTGGAACATCCCCGTGGGTGCAGCAGCGGCGTTGAGTGCGCTCGGCAGTGCACAGTATGAACTTACAGGAATGACCAGAATATCCCTGCTGGTGCGGTAGAGGCTTCAGAAGCATTGTACAGTGTGTGTGATGAACTTCCGGGAGCGATCAAAAAATCCCTGCAGGCATGGCAGAGGAGTTGGGCATGTTTGGCACTGTGCAGAGCGAATTTTCCAGGAGTGACCGGAACATTCCCGCGGCTCGGCAGCGGCATTGCATGCGTTCAGCAGTGTGCAGGATGAACTTGTGGGAGCGACCAGAACATCTCTGTGGTCACGGCAGGGTTGTCAGGCACATTCAACCGAGTGCCGGACGAACTTTTGGGAGCGAACGGAACATCCCTGCAGGCACAATAGAGGTGTGCACTTTGGCAGTGCTGGATTGAACTTCCAGGAGTGACTGATCAACCCCGCGGGTACAGTAGAGGCTTCGTGTGCTTTTGGCAGTGCCCAGGGATGAACTTGTGGGAGCTACTTGAACACAACATGGGTGCGGCAGCAGCATCGGGCATGTTTGTGTTAAGAACCTTAGGAGGCAAAGGGAGCTGTGAGCGAATGCACGCAAGGCACCACGCAGCAAGCAGTGAAGCACGGCTAGGTTCTGACTCAGTCCTAATTAATTGCAGAAATCAAAGCCAAGAAGAAGACCAGCATTGGCAGGACACACAGGAAGCAATCCAGAGCAGGAGAAGGAGAGTGACGGCGTGAAGAACTCCAGCAGCAGCAGGACGTCTTGAAAGGTTTACTTCAGCAAGATGACCATGCCAAAGAGAAGTCTTGGAGAGGAAGGACGCCACAGCAGAAGTCTAATCCAAGAAGGAAATGGCAAAGAAGAAGTCAGCAGCTGTAGGAAAGAAAATAAGAAAAGGATGGAAGGACTTAGTCAAAGTAGGAATTCTAGTCTTAGTAGGAATTTAAGAAAGACCAAGAATCCTAATTGGATTAGGAAATAATGGGATAAGGTCTATCTTGATAATGTTTTAGTTGACTTAGGAAAACATATCCTAAGTGGATAAGGAACCTAAGTACTAGTTGAATTAGGATAAAGCTGTCTAGGACTATAAATACAGCCCATTATTTGTGAGGAGGATATAGCTCCGAATTTTGTTATTTTCTCATTCAATAATCAAGAATCAAGGTTAGCATTCTTGCTCACATTCTTGTTTATATTTTCGGTTATCTTTTAAGAGTTGTCTTGAGATAATTTGGGCTTAAGTCAAGGTTAAGAGTTGTCTTCCTTGCTTAAGAGCTTAGGTTGAAGTTAAGAGTTGTCTTCTTCAACCAAGGCAAGTTGTGATAGGTTTAAGAGTTGTCTTGCCTATCCAACATATCCTTTATATATTAGTTAATGCTGTAGGACAGCTTAGGGGACATAAATCTAAGAAAAGAACTCAAGAATCAAACGGGACAGCAAGTTAGGAAGGATTTTAGTAGGCGTGCTGACCCCTAAGGTGTAGAAAAGTTGGGAAAAAAAATCAGGGACCCCAACAATTTGGCAGGGTGCGGGATGAATTTCTGGGAGCGACTGGAACATCCTAGTGGGCGCGGCAGAGGCATCAGGCGCATTCGGTAGTACGCGGGATGAACTTTCAGAGAGCAACCAGAACATCCCCTGCGGGCACAGCAGAGGTGTCGATGTGTAACTCACTCCAGTAGGGTCCAAAGTTGCCTAGCCATGCATGCCCCCTCTTCAACACACCTTGTTGGCCCTCGGTGGGTGTGTGGGCAAAGCATGGCATGAGACCCTCCATTCTCAGGTGACTGGCCACCATTTCCGGTCACCGCTCCGATGGCCCCTCCCTCACTACCCCAAATGTTGCGAAATGGAGCTTTTTAGCCACGGAATTGGGGACCGAGTCCTGTGCTTGGCATTGCCAATGCTTGAACCTATGCCACGAGCTAAAGCATCAGAAGCATAGGCTAAGGCTGCGGCAAAGCTTGCACGGTGCGAGGCCCTCCTCCTAGGCAGCACTTTTGGTTCCGGGGACTGACCCCCATGCTCGGGCGAGCCAGTGTAGACCTTGTGTGCAGCGCATTCCATAAGTCATAGTACAAGGACTGCAGAAAAGCTTACCCAAGTATGGTGCGATGCCCTTGCTGCTGGCAGGCCATGATTGTGCAGGGACTGACCCCCATGCTTGGGTGAGCCGGTGCAGACCTTGTGTGCAGTGCATTCCACAAGTCATAGTACAAGGTATGCAGAAAAGCTTACCCAAGTATGGTGCAATGCCCTCCTGCTGGCAGGCCATGAATGTATGGGGACTGACCCCCATGCTTGGGAGAGCCGGTGCAGACCTTGTGCGCAGCGCATTCCATAAGTCATAGTACAAGGTATGCAGAAAAGCTTATCCTGAGTATGGTGTGATGCCCTTGCTGCCTAGCAAGCCATGATTGTGCATTCCAAGCTCGTGCTTGGGTGTGTTGATGCTTCCCTTGTGTGCAGTGCATTCCATAAGTCATAGTACAAAGGTCTGCAGAAAGCACTACCTTGGGCATGTTGTGACACCCTCACGATTGCATCTCCAGCAAGATATTTTGTCCTATCTATCTCGAGAATCCTTCACTTAGACCTTCATGTCCGGTGATGCTGGCGTGGCCTTGCCTGATGTTTCCTTAGTCCCGATGGCAGCAGCCTTGGGAGTTGTGGTTCATTTGGCATGGTTGTTGCCGAGTGAGCACAACAGATGCATGAGTGGTGATTGGAAGGTGTGGGTTGGCAGGATTCACGCTTGTGCATCAAACTATTGGCCCTCGTCCCCTTCATTTTGCCCCTAAGCGCAGATCTGCACTTGTGGGTGCGTTTGGTATCCTGTGTTGCTTACCTGGAAGATGGTATTTGTTGGATTTGGTGCCCCCATCTGCCCAGCGCCCTCGGGCCGAGGGGTGGACTCGAGGTGTTCTTCGCGTTCCTGGTGTGCATCGCGCTCCGTTACGAGGCCTCTTTGGCACGCGGAGTTTTGGGCCCGTTCTCTCGGATGCAGAATGCGATGTGGGAGTGTGGCGCCTTGGCCTCTTTTTGCCCGATCTCGACTTATGTCCCTCAATGTGAATGATAGCCATGCTCTATATTGTTCCCATATGGTCAATTCATGCGGGCGTTAGCATCATCGAGGAATGCTACCTGGTTGATCCTGCCAGTAGTCATATGCTTGTCTCAAAGATTAAGCCATGCATGTGTAAGTATGAACTAATTTAGACTGTGAAACTGCGAATGGCTCATTAAATCAGTTATAGTTTGTTTGATGGTATTTGCTACTCGGATAACCATAGAAATTCTATAGCTAATACGTGCACCAAACCCTGACTTTTGTAAGGGATACCTTTATTAGATAAAAGGTCGATGCAGGCTTCATCTGCTGCTCTGATGGCTCATGATAACTTGACGGATCGCATGGCCACCATGCCGGTGACACATCATTCAAATTTCTGCCCTATCAACTTTCGATGGTAGGATAGAGGCCTACTGTCACGGCCTTGAGAGGGAGCATGCACCCGAGGGTAGGATGGCACCTTGTCCTAGCCCACGGGGGAGATTTTGCAGGTTGTAGGCGTAACACGCACAAGGTGACAAGGATTGAGTATAGAAGCAAGCACAACAGAGGGCTTGGTAGGTAGCGAAGAGAGGAAAATGTGGCCTGGAGGCGTGCAGCACACAGAGGGGCAGTGCACAGCGCGTGGGGTGCTGGGCACCTGTGTGCAACGCTGGGCACCAGTGGGCGGCACTGACAGGCAGGTTATGCGGCACTGGCAGGCAGGCTGTGCAGCATTGGCGAGCAGAATGTGTGGCACTGGCGGGCACACTGTGCGGCAGAATGAGAGGGTTCCCACACATCTATGTCTTGGAGACATATTTCCCCGATCAATGTAGGGTTCAATGGATTCCTTATGGTCCAAAACCTCAGACCACAAAGGCATGTGGGGCACCACTTGTAGAGTTTGAGTTGGGATAGGATTCTTCCTGTGGCCCAATAGAACAAATGGATTACGCCAAGAGTTTGAGTATGACCCTACTAGTTGGATCGCAACTCCTAAGTGCAGTAGGAGTGTGATGTGGCACAGCGTGGTGGGCTGTTGTGCGCAACAGAGTTCAACTATGCATAGGACTCCTTGTGGTAAAAAGTTCTACTCGAAATTGGGATGCCTATGAAGATATACTCATATTACACGAGATATATTCGATTATTAGATATACTCGATTTATAGGAGTTATACTAGGATTAGAATTCCTAGTGGCCCTAGGAACCAAGGGGTGTTGGTTCCATTATATAAAGGGGTGAGACCCTTTAGTACAGAAGTACATGAGAGAGTACATAGATGTACTTGTAGACTAGAGAGGCAAGTGTGAGCAAGGTAGCACTTGTAATACCTTTTTGTGAGCAGTAAAAAGGTTGAAGGTCGGTGCCTTTGTAACTCTCGTGTGCATTGTGATTGTGCATTGTGTTGCTTTATTCTTGTGTGTTTACTCTTTTGTGCCGCTGTTCAAGTTAAGAGCTAAAAAATTGAGTGTGCCAGTTGAGGAGAGCCTCAATGCATCACAAGGAGTTGCTCTAAACAAAGACCCTGTGACAAGTGGTATCAGAGCCAGATTGCCTTCGAGTTAACACGGGGTTGCTACAAGTAAGTGTTATCAACTCTCAGTTACCACAAGTTGGTTCTTGGTTGGTGCCAGGAATCAAGTGACTCAAACATCCCTGCCAGTGCAGCAGTGGCATCGGGCATGTTTGGTAGTGCACAGGACGAACTTCTGAGAGTGACCAGAATAACCCCGTGGGCACAGCAGCGGTGTTGGACACATTTGGCAGTGCTCTGGACGAACTTCTGAGACTGACCGGAACATCCATGCAGGCGCGGCAGAGGCTTGACATTCCTGGAGCTACTGGAACATCCACGTAGGTGTGCAGAGGCTTTGGGCGCATTCAGCAGTGCATGGGACGAACTTTCGGGAGTGATTGGAACATCCCTGCCGGTGAGCTGCGGCATCAGACACATTTGCTAGTGCACAGATGAACTTTCAGGAGCAACAGGAAAACATATCCGTGGGTGCAGAAGAGGCATCGGGTGCATTGGAAGTGCGCGGGACGAACTTCTTGTAGTGACAGAACATCACCGCAGGCGCTGGTCAGCGGTGTGGGGTGTGTTTGGCAGTGGACAGGATGAACTTTCGTGAGCGACCGGAAAATCCCTGCAGGCTGGCAGAGGCATTGGACAGGTTCGGCAGTGCTCCGGACGAAACTTCTGGGAGTGACTAGAACATCCCTGCAGGCCTGGCAGAGACGTTAGGCACGTTCCCAGTGTGCAGGATGAACATCCGGGAGTGAACTGAACATTCCCATGGGCACAGTAGCGGCGTCAGGCACATTCGACAGTGTGCAGGACCAACTTCCAGGAGCGACTGAAACATCCCCGCTGCCGTGGCAGAGGCTTCTGGCATGTTGGGCAGTGCACAGAGCAAACCTCTGCGAGTGACTGGAACATCCCTGAGGCCGTGGCAGCATGTCAGGCATGTTCGGGCGTGCAGGTATCAGGCTGTTCGGCAATGCACGAGACAAACTTCCGGGAGCTACCGGAACATTGCCGCAGGTGAAGGTAGAGGCGTCGGGTGCATTGGGCAATGTGTGGAATGAACTTTGGGGAGAGACTAGAACATCCCTGCGGGCATGGTAACATGCATTGAGCGTGTGCTGCAGTGCAGGGGACAAACTTCTGGGAGTGACAAGAACATCCCTGCGGTGCAGTAGAGGCATCAGGGCACGTTCGGCAGTGCATGGTACAAACTTACGGGAGTGACTGGAACATGCCTGCAGGCATGGCAGCGGCATTTGACGCATTTGAGCAGTGCTCTGGTATGAACTTCAGGGAGCAATAGGAACATCCCTCCAGTCATGGCAGAGGCATTGGTCACGCTTGGTACGAACTTCAGGGAGCTACCAGAACGTTCCCACAGGCGTGTTAGCAGCATCAGGGACATTCAGTAGTGCACGGGACAAACTTCCAGGAGCAACCGGAACATCCAAGTGGGCACAGCAGAGGCTTTCAGGGCATTAGGCAAGTGTGTGGGATGAACTTCCGGGAGCAACCGGGACATCCCTGTGGGCCCAACTGCAGCATTCGCCATTGTGCGGAACAAACTTCTCAGAGCAACCGGAAAATGCCCACGGGCTTGGAAGAGCCGACAGGCATGTTCTGCAGTGCTCGGGATGAACTTCCAGGAGCAACTGAAACATCCCCCACGGGCGGAGAGGCATCGGGCACATTCGGCCATGCGTGGGAGAACTTTCAGAAGCAACTGGATCATCTCCCTGGGCTCGTCAGAGGCATCGAACACATTCAACAGTTCTGAGGATGAACATCCAAGAGCAAACAGAGCAACACTGCAGAGGTGACAGGCACGTTTGATAGTGCATAGGATGAACTTCTGGAAGTGACCGGAACATCCCTGTAGGAGCAGCAAAGGCTTCAGGCACATTGAGCAGCACTTGGGATGAACTTCCGGGAATGAGCGGAACATTCCCGGAAGTGATGAGCACGGGCACGTTTGACAGTGTGTAGGATGAACATCCAGGAGCGACTGGAACATTCCCATGAGTGAAGCAGCGGCATCGGACACATTCTGCAGTGCGGGGGATGGACTTCTAGGAGCGACCGGAACATCACCTCGAGTGCCGCGGTGGCATTGGATGCATTTGGCAGTGCTTGAGATGAAATTCTGTGGGCCATCGGAATATCTCCGTGGGGTTGGCAGAGGCACTGGACGCATTCAGCAGTGCTCGAGATGAACTTCTGCAAGCAATTGGAACATCCCCATGGGCGCAGCAGTGGAGTCGGGCACATTCGGCATTGCACGGGACAAAGTTCTCGGGAGCGATTGAAACATCCTTCGGGCATCGGAGAGGCTTTGGTCAGTGCATGGGATGAGCTTCCAGAAGTGACCAGAACATCCCCGAAGGCACAGCAGAGGCATCGGCCACGCTCGGCAGTGTGCAGGACAAACTTCCGTGGGCCACCGAAATATCCCTGCAAAGTCAGCAGAGACATTGAATGCACTAGGCAGTGCTTGGGATGAACTTCTGGGAGTGACTGGAACATCCCTGCAGGCATGGCAGTGGAATTGGACGCATTGGGCAGTGCATGGGATGAACTTCCGGGAGTGATCGAAACATCCCTTTGGGCGTGGGAGTGGCTTCAGGTGTGTTGAGCAGTGCACAGGATGAACTTCCGGCATGATTGGAACATCCTCCCAGGTGCAGCAGCAGCATTGTGTGTGTTCAACATTGCACGGGATGAACTTCTAGGATCAACCAGAAAATTGCCACGGGCTCGGCAGAGGAGTCAGACATGTTTGGCAGTGTTCAGGATGAACTTCTGGGAGCAGCCGCAACATCCCTGCAGGCACAGCAGAGGCTTCAAGCACATTGGGCAGTCCGCAGGATGCACTTCTGGGAGTGACCGTAATATCCCCGTGGGTGCAGCACAGGTGTTGGGCGCGTTCGGCATGGTGCAGGATGAACTTCTGGTAGTAACTGGAACATCTGCACGGGCGCATCAGTGGCTTCTGGTGCATTTGCCAGTACACAGTACAATTATCCGGGAGTGACCAGAACATCCACGCGGGTACCGCAGCATCGTTAGGAGCATTCGGCAGTGTGGGGGACAAACTTCTGGGGGTAACAAGAACATCCCCGCAGGTGCGGCAGAGGCTTTGGGCGCATTCAACAGTGTGCAGAATAAACTTTCGGGTGTGACCGGGACATCCTCGTAGGCACGGTAAAGGGTTTGCACATGTTGTGCAGTGTGCTGGATGGACTTCCAGGAACAACCGGAACATCCTCGCAGATGCAGCAGCAGCATTGGGTGCATTCTGCATCATGGTGGATGAACTTCCAAGAGCTACAGCAAAATCCCGTCAGGAGCGGCAGCAGCCTTATGTGCGTTCGCCGGTGCGCAGGATGAACTTTCGGGAGTGACCAGAACAGAGGCATTGGGCACATTCAGTAGTGTGCAGGACAAACTTCTAAGAGCAATTTGTATATCCCCATGGGCACGGAAGCAGCATTGGACATGTTTGGCAGTTCAGGGGACAAACGTTCGGGAGCAATTGCAGCATCCCCGCCGGCGCGGTTAAAGCATTGGGCTACTTCGGCAGTGCGTGAGACGAACTTCCAGGAGTGACCGGAACATCCCAGCGGGCATGGCAGTGGCATCGGCCATGTTTGACAGGGCACAAGACGAACTTCCGAGAGTGACTGGAACATCCCTATAGGTATGGCAGCGGCATCAAGCGTCTTAAGCAGTGCGCAGGATGAAGTTGCAAGTGCGAGTGAATCATCCCCATGGGCACAGCAGCAGTGTCAAACATGTTTGGCTGCACGTGGGACGAACTTCCGAGAGCAACCGGAACATCCCAGCAGGTGCAGCAGAGGCATCGGGTGCATTCGGTAGTGCGCAGGATGAACTTTCAGAGGTGACTGGAACATCCCATGGGTGCGGCAGAGGCATCAGCCGTCTTTGGCCATACACTGAGTACAAACTTCCAGAAGCAACTGGAATATCCCTGTGGGAGCAGCAGAGGCGTTGGGCGCATTCATGTTGGGGTCCTGACTTTTTTCCCCAACTTTTCTGTACCTTAGGGGTTAGCACGCCTACTAAAACCGCTCCTAACTTGCTGTCCCATTTGATTCTTGAGTTCTTTTCTTGGATTTTCATCCCCTAAGCTGTCCTTTGGGATTAAGTAATGATAAAGGATATGTTGGATAGACAAGACAACTCTTAAACCTATCACAACTTGCCTTGGTTGAAGAAGACAACTCTTGACTTCAACTTAAGCTCTTAAACAAGAAAGACAACTCTTTACCTTGACTTAAGCCCAAGAAAGACAAGGATATGACGTCCTGTTGCTGCTGGAGTTCTTCATGCCATCCATGTCCTTCTCCTGCTCGGATTTTGTCCTGCCAATGCTGCTGTTCTTCTTGGCTTGGATTTCTGCAGTCAATTAGGACTGAGTCAGAACCTAGACTGTGCTTCACTGCATGTTTGTTGTTGCCATGCTTGTTGTGCACATTTTCTGGCCCATGCTCTCCTTTGCTGCCCCATTTTCTGCCCATTGCCTTTCCTGCATACTTAGGTTCTCAACAATCCCCCTTTTCTTGAAAGACTCACCTTGTCCTCAAGGTGAAAGTTGGAAAACTGCTGCTGGATGTCATTATAGTCTTCCCAAACTTGTATGGGTAATGGCAAAGGTTGTAGCAATCCCTTGGTCTTGCCATCTTCTGGTTTTATCCATGGGCAAATGTCACAATTGCTGTCTTTCTTCTTTGACTTCTGCCTTGAATCCTTCTGACCAAAAGAATATCTTGATCTGCATGTAAGTATGGAACCATCCTGAATGTCCTCCTTCCATGAGTTGTGGAAGTGATTCAAGATCTTTCCCCCCTTAGTCCCAGTATGTTTGGTACATACACCTGCTGGTTGTGCCAAATATATCCATTCTTAAGGGTGAATTTACTAACCTTAGGGTCGAAATTCTTGATCTTCTCAGTGAGCTCTTGGCTTTGAGGGATCAATCTCTATTGCCTCCTTGATTTCTGTCCATACATTCCACTCCACTCTCGCTAATGGCAGTGAGGCATGCATCATTAGGCTCACATGCTGTCCACAATGCTTGACCTCCATTGCTTTCTGGACAATGCGTCTGCCACCTTGTTTTCCTTGCCAGGTTTGTAGATTATTTCATACTCGTATCCCAGCAACTTGACAAGGAACTTTTGCTGCTCTGGTGTGGTAATTTTCTGCTCCATGAGGCTTCTCAAGGGTTGTTGATCTGTAATGATCAGGAACTTTCCTCCCAAGAAGGTAAGGTCACCATACCTTGACTGCATGGATGATGGCCAACATCTCCTTGGCGTATACTGACCATTCCTTCTTCATGGGCCCTAAGACTCTGCTCATGTATGCAATAGGTCTTCTGGCTTGACTTAGGACAGCACCTATTCCATCTTGACATGCGTCAGTGTGAAGCTCGAAGGTTTGGTTGAAGTCAGGCAGTGCTAACACTGGGGTCTCACACATAGCTTGCTTCAACAACTTGAATGCGTCTTCACTCTTCTCTGTCCATAGGAATCCATCCTTCTTCAGCAAATCCGTTAATGGTTTTGCTATGGTGCCGTATTTGCAAACAAATTGAGCAGTAGTAGCCTGTCAAAGCCTAGAAATCCTCTAAGTTCTGTGACATTCTTAGGAGTTGGCCATGTTTGCATGGCTCCTATTTTCCGTTGGTCTACCTTCACTCCATCTTCAGATATGATGTGACTGAGGTATTCAAGCTCCTCTTGCATGAACGTGCACTTGGATGGCTTGATAACGAAGTGATTTCTTCTTAACACTTCTAGCACTTTTGCTAAGTGTTCTATGTGATCATCATGGTTCCTGGAATAGACCAAAATGTCATCAAAGAAAACTAAGACAAACCTGTGCAAATAAGGTTTGAAGATGTCATTCATGGCTGCTTGAAAGGTGGAGGGTGCATTGCATAGTCCAAAGGGCATGACTAGGTACTCGTAGTGTCCACTATGAGTCCGAAATGCTGTCTTCTGCACGTCCTCTTCTTTCATGCATATTTGATGATATCCGCCTTGAGATCCAGCTTGGTGAACAACTTTGCTCCATGTAACTCGTCCAGCATATCATCAATTGTTGGGATCGAGAAACGATCCTTGACTAGTTGCTTGGTTGAGTGCCTGGTAATCGATGCAAAACCTCCAAGTTCTGTCTTTCTTTCTAACCAAGTAGAACCAGAGAAGAAAAAGGTGAGGTGCTCAGTTGGATAATACCTTGCTGTAGCATCTCTTCCACTTGTCTTTCGATCTCGTTCTTTTGGAAGTGTGCATACCGGTAAGGTGCTACATTAATGCCTTGGTTTTTCATTAATGGGATGCATGGTCATAATGTCTTGAGGGTGGTAGCCCTTGTGGCTCTCCTAAGACATCTCTGAATTGCTCTAGTAAGTTCCTTACTGCTGATGGTATGATTTCGGTCCTCGTGGGTGTGGCAAAGGCTTCGGGCACGTTGGGCAGTGCATAGGATGAACTTCTGGGTGAAACCAAAACATCCCCATGGGCATAGCAGAGGCTTCAGAGCACTCAACAGTGCGCGGGACAAAGTCTGGAGCAACCAGAACATCCCTGCATGAGCAGCAAAGTCTTCGGGCACGTTGGGCATTGCACGGGATGCATTTTCGGGAGTGACCAGAACATCCCCGTGGGAGAGGTAGAGGTGTTGGTTGCATTCAACAGCGCATGGGCAAACTTCCAAGAGCATTCAGAACATCCTCATGAGCTACTGCACCTGCAGGGATGTACTGGTTGCTACCGGAAGTTCATCCCGAGCACTGCCAAATGTGCCCAATGCCGCTGCCCCGACTGCAGCATTGTTCCAGTCACTCGCCAAAGTTCGTCCCGCACACTGTCCAACATGCTTGAAGCATCTGCCATGCCCATGGGGATGTTCCAGTCGCTCCAAGAAGTTTGTCCTGTGCACTGCCAAACTGTTGGGCATCCCAATTTCTTGTCACAACTTTTCTACACCACGGGGATGTTCAAGTCGCTTCCCAAAGTTTGTCTCGCATACAATGCGCCCGACGCCGCTTGTGCAGTCGCAGGGATGTTACGGTTGTTCCTGGAGGTTCGCCCCATGCATGGCCAAATGGGCCAGCTGCCGCTGTTGCGCCTACGAGGATGTTGTGGTAGATCTCAGGTGTTTGTCTCCGTGCACCACCGAATGCACCCAGTGCCGCTGCCGCACCACGAAGTTTTTCCAGTCGTTACCCGAGTTTGTCCAGAGCTCTGCCGAACACACCTGACACCTCTGCCGCACCTGCAGGGATGTTCTGGTCACTCTTGGGAGTTCATCCCATGCACTGGCGAATGCATACAATGCCACAGCTGCAGTCACAGGGACGCTCAGGTCACTCCCAGAAGTTCATCCTGCACACTGCCGAACACACACGACACTGCTGCAGCGCCAACGGGGATGCTCTGGTTGCTCCTGGAAGTTCATCTTGTGCACTGCCAAACATGCCAGATGCCGCTGCCATGCCCATGGGGATGTTTCATTCACTCCCCGAAATTCACCCCATGCACTGCCGAACACGACCAATGCCTCTGCCGTGCCTGCGGGGATGTTCTGGTCACTCCTGGAAGTTCATCCCGTTCACTGCCGAATGAACATGATGCCGCTGCCACACCCACTGTGATGTTCCTGTCACTCTTGGAAGTTCTCTGTGCACTGCAAAACACAGCCCAATGCCACTGCCGTGCCTGCGGGGATATTCCGGTCACTTCCTGAAGTTCGTCCCAGGCACTGCTGAATGTGTCCAGCGCCACTGCTGTGCCCCGAGATTGTTCAGGTCATTCCCCAAATGCGCCCAATGCCACTTTCGTGCCCGCAGGGATGTTTCAGGTGTTCTCGAAAGTTCCCATGCACAGCTAAACACGTACTATGCCATGGCAGTGCCCGCGGTGATGTTACAGTCACTCCTGGAAGTTCATCCCATGCACTGCTGAATGCACATGACGCAGCTGCTGTGCCCATGGGGATGATCCGGTTGCTTACAGAAGTTCATTTTGTGCACTGCCAATGTGCCAGATGCCGCTGCCATGCCTGCGGGGATGTTTCGGTCTCTCTCTGAAGTTCGTCCGCGCACTCCCGAATGCGCCCAATGCCTCTGCCGTGTCTGCACGGATGTTCCAGTCACTCCCGAAAGTTCGTCCCGCACACTGCCCAATGCGCTTGAAGCCTCTACTGTGCCCGCAGGGATGTTCTGGCTGATCTTGAAAGTTCATCCCATGCACTGCCCAATGCACCCGATGCTGCTTCCATGCCCGTGGGCGTGTTCAGGTCGCACCTGGAAGTTCATTCCGTGCACTGCCGAACACACCTGCAGGGCTGTTCTGGTCGCTCCTGGTAGTTGGTCCCAAGCACTGCCGATCACGTCCAATGCATCTGCAGATCCTACAGGGACTTTCTGGTCACTCTTGGAAGTTCATCCAGTGCACTACCCAATGTGCTCAAAGCCTCTGCCGCACCCACGGGCATGTTCCAATCGCTCCTGGAAGCTTGTCCTGCACACTCCCCAATGTGCCTGATGCCTCTGCCGTGGCTGCAGAGACATTTTTGTTGCTCCTTGAAGTTATTCCTGCACACTTCCAAATGGGCCCAAAGCCGCTGTGGCACCCACAGGGATGTTCCAGTCACTTCCGAAAGGTCCTCCTGCACACTATCCAATGTTCCCGAAGCCTCTGCTGTGCCCGCGGGGATGCTCTGGTCACTCCCAGAACTTCGTCCCGTGCACTGCCGAATGTGCCACATGCCTCTGCCATGCCCGTTGGAATGTTCTGGTCGCTCCCGGAAGTTCGTCCTGCAAACAGCCGAATGCACCCGACGCCGCTGCTGCACCCATGGAGATGTTCTAGTCGCTCCCGGAAGTTCGTCTTGCACACTGCCGATCATGCTTGACACCTCTGCAGCGCCTGCAGGGATGTTCCAGTCCTTTCTAAAAGTTCATCCTGCACATTGCTTAACCCGCCCGGCACCCGGCACATCTGTCTCACCTGCCGGATTGTTCTGGTCACTCATCACTCCCGGTAATTCGTCCCGTGCACTGACCAGCCAGCCACATGCCTCTTCCATACCTGTGGGGATGCTCTGGTCACTCCCAAAAGTTTGTCCCACATACTTCCCAATACGTTCGATGACTCTGCCAATTCCACAAGGACTTCCCGGTCGCTCCCAAAAGTTCGTCCCATGCACTAAAAGTGCTTGATGCCTCTTTCTCTTCTGCAGGGATGTTCCGATCACTCTCAGATGTTCATCCTACGCACTACTGAACGTGTCCTATGTTGCTGCTGTGCCTAGGGTGATGTTCCGGTTGCTCCAAGAAGTTTGTTCCATGCACTGCCGAACGGGCCCGATGCCTCTGCAGCGCCCGTGGGAATGTTCTAGTCGCTCCAGAAAGTTCATCCCACGCACTGCCAAATGCGCCCGACGCCTCAGCCACGCCCTTGGGAATGTTTTGGTTGCTACCAAAAGTTTTTCCTGCACACTTCTAAACATGCCAGATGCCTCTTCCATGCCAGAGGGAATGTCCTAGTCGCACCCAAAAGTTCACCCTGCACACTGCCAATCATGACTGAGGCCTCTGCCGCACCTGCAGTGATGTTCTGGTCACTCCTGGAAGTTCTTCCCATGCACTGACAAACACACCTGACACAGCTGCCTAGCCTGCAGTGATGTTTCAGTCACTCCTGGAAGTTTGTTCCGAGCACTGCCAAAAGCCCTCGATGCCTCTGCCACACCGGTGGGGATTTTCCAGCCGCTCCTGGTAGTTCGTCCCATACACTGCCAAACATAACTGATATTGTTTCCGCTCCTGCGTGAATGTTCCACTCACTCCCCGAAATTCACACCACGCACTTGCGAATGCCATTGACGCCTCCACCATGCCTGTGGGGATGTCACAGTCACTCCGGAAAGTTCGTTCCCCACACTTCCCAATGCCCTCAAAGCCTCTTTTGCGCCCACAGTGATGTTCTGCTCGCTCAAGGAAGTTGTCTAGCGCACTGCCAAATTTATCTGACTTGTCTAGTGCACTGCCAAACATGTCTGGCGATGTCATGCCTGCAGGAATGTTTCGGTCGGTCTCAGAAGTTCTTCTTGTGCACTACCGAATGCATCCGTTGCCTCTGCTGCACCCGCGGGGATGTGCCGGTTGCTCCCAAAAGTTTGTCCTGTGCACTGCCCAATGCGCCAGCGGGGAAGTTCCTGTCTCCTCTGGAAGTTTGTCCTGTGCACTGCCAAATGCCTGATGCCTCTGTGGTGCCCACGAGGATGTTCTAGTCGCCTCCAGAAGTTTGTCCCAAGCACTGCCGAATGCGTCTAAAGGCTCAGCTGTGCCTACAGGGATTTTCTGGTTGCTCACAGAAGTTTGTTCCACACATGGCTGAATGGGCCCGATGCCTTTGCTGTGCCCTCCGGGATATTCTGGTTGCTCTTGAAAGTTTGCCCCGTGCAGCGCCCAATGCACTGGAAGTGTCTACCATGCCTGCGGGGTTGTTCTGGCAGCTCTCGAAAGATCGTCCCGCACACTGTTGAACGTGCCCAACACCTCTGCCACAATCATGGGGAGGTACAGGTCACCCCGCTACCGTGCTTGCAGGGATATTCCAATAGCTCCAGAAGTTTTTCCCATGCACTACCAAATGTGCCCCATTGCAATGTTATGCCTGCAGGGATTTTCCAGTCGCTCTCAGAAGTTTGTCCTGCTCACTGCAAAATGCACCCGATGCCTCTGCCACACCCACAGCGATAAGCTATTCCTCCAATTCGCTCAATTACCTCATATGGTCCAAAATACTTCCTAGCCAGCATTGCTGTAGTTGGCTTTCCAGCCTTTATTTTCCTCCTAGGATGGATTTTAAAATAGACATAGTCGCCTACCTTAAATTCCACTTCCTTCCTCCCTTTATCTGCTTGTTTCTTCATTCTGTCCCTTGCTTGCTCAAGCTCATGCTTGAGTTTCTTCAAGACCTCATCCCTTGACTAAAGTGCAACATCAACTTCATGTATGCTGCTGTTCCCCATGGTATAACTTGACATTCCTAGGGGTATTCTTCCATATACGGCTTGGTATGGTGTCATCTTGATTGCCACATGATAGGTAGTATTATACCACAGTTCTGCCCATGGTATGTACTCCTCCCAATCATTTTGATGATCATGGCAAAAACACCTTAAGTACTACTCTAGGGTTCTATTGGTTACATCACATTGTCCATCTGTTGTTGGATGAAAGGCGGATGAGGTGACCAAGTTGTTGCCGAGCTGTGTACAAAGCTCATTCCAGAACTTGCTCATGAAAACAGTATCTTTATCGGACAGCATTATCTGTGGTATGCCATGAACTCTTACCACATTTTTGATGAACTCTTGGGCTACTTCTTTTGCCGTGTATGGTTGCTTGAGTGGCACAAAGTGTGCACTCTACTACGGTTAATATGACCTTGTAACCCTTGTTGTTGGGAATTCCTATGACAAAGTCCATTGTCAAGTCTTCCCAAACCTGTCCTAGTACTGGCAAAGGCTGCAACAACCCCTTGGGCTAGCCACCTTCTAGTTTGGTGCGCTGACAAACATCACATTCTTAGACTAGTTTCCTGATCTCAGCCTTAAGTCCTTCCCACCAAAAGAATAGCTTGATCCGCATGTAAGTATGGAACCATCCTGAATGTCCTAGTTCTCGTGAGTTGTGGAAGTAATTCAAGATCTTCCCTCTTAGTCCCGGTATGTTTGGTACATACGCCTGTTGGTTGTGCCAAATGTATCCGTTCTTCAGGGTGAATTTACTAACCTTAGGGTCAAAATTCTTAACCTTCTCCATGAGCTTTTGGCTTTGAGGGTCAATCTCTATTGCCTCCTTGATTTCTGTCCATACATTCCACTCCGCTCTGCTAATGGCAGTGAGGCATGCGTCATTAGGCTCACATGCTGTCCACAATGCTTGACCTCCATTGCTTCTGGAAAATACGTTTTGCCACCTTGTTTTCCTTGCTTGGTTTGTATATTATTTCATACTCGTATCCCAGCAACTTGACAAGGAACTTTTGCTGCTCTGGGTTGGTAATTTTCTGCTCCATGAGGCTTCTCAAGGGTTGTTGATCCGTAATGATCAGGAATTTCCTCCCAAGAAGGTAAGGTCACCATACCTTGACTGCATGGATGATAGCTAACATCTCTTTGGCGTATACTGACCATTCCTTCTTCATGGGCCCTAAGACTCTGCTCATGTATGAAATAGGTCTTCCGGCTTGACTCAAGACAGCACCTATTCCATCTTGACATGTGTCAGTGTGAAGCTTGAAGGTTTTGTTGAAGTCGGGCAGTGCTAACACTGTGGTCTCACACATAGCTTGCTTTAACAACTTGAATGCATCTTAACTCTTCTCTATCCATAGGAAACCATCCTTCTTTAGCAAATCCGTCAATGGTTTTGCTATGGTGCCCTATTTGCAAACAAATCAGTGATAGTAGCCTGTCAAGCTTGGAAATCCTCTAAGTTCTATGACATTCTTAGGAGTTGGCCATGTTTGCATGGCTCCTATTTTCCATTGGCCTACCTTCACTCCATCTCCAGATATGATGTGACTGAGGTATTCAAGCTCCTCTTTCATGAACGTGCACTTGGATGGCTTGATAATCAAGTGGTTTCTTCTTAACACCTCTAGCACTTTTGCTAAGTGTTCTAGATGATCATCGTGGTTCCTGGAATAGAACAAAATGTCATCAAAGAAAACTAAAACAAACCAGCACAAATAAGGTTTGACGATATCATTCATGGCTGGTTGAAAGTGGAGGGTGCGTTGCATAGTCCAAAGGGAATGACTAGGTACTCATAGTGTCCACTATGAGTCTGAAATGATGTCTTCTGCACATCCTCTTCTTTCATGCATATTTGATGATATCTGGCCTTGAGATCCAGCTTGGTAAACAACTTTGCTCCATGTAGCTCATCCAGCATATCACAATTGTGGGATCAAGAAATGATCCTTGATAGTTGCTTGGTTGAGTGCCTGGTAATCGGTGCAAAACCTCCAAGTTTCGTCTTTCTTTCTAACAAGTAGAATGGGAGAAGAAAAAGGGGAAATGCTAGGTTGGATAATATCTTGCTGTAGCATCTCTTCCACTTGTCTTTCAATCTTGTGCTTTTGGAAGTGTGCATACCAGTAAGGTGGTACTTTAATCGCCTTGGTCTCGTCGATTAATGAGATGGCATGGTCATAATGTCTTGAGGGTGGTAGCCCTTGCGGCTCTCCTAAAACATCTCCAAATTGCTCCAGTTGGTTCCTTATTGCCACTGGTATGTCTTCGTGCGTATGATGTTCGGCTGTGTTTTCCTCCTTTGGCCCAAGAGAACTTCTGAACATTGTGCCCCTATATAGTCGTTCAAGGGTACTTACCTCACAATGATGCACTGCATTAGTGGTGGATGCCTCCCACTTGCAGTCCCTTCCCTTTCATTGGAAGTGCATGGCCATGGATTCGTAGTCAAACATTATCTTGCCTATGGTTTTAAGCCATGCGTTGCCTAAAACCACATCAAGGCCTGCCAAGGTTAACACATGCAGTTCTCTCCCTATCTTGACTCCTTTAATCTGCATTGCCATTGCCTAGATAACTTGTGCGCACTTGAGCTTCTGTCCACTTGCCACTCTTACCTCAAAGGTTGCAATCCTTTCTGGATGTAGCTGAAGTGTTTTGACTAACTTTCTGTTGATGAAATTATGGGTAGCTCCACTATCTATCAATACCAAAACGTTCTTCCTGTTAATGGTTGCGAACAACCTCATGGCAGTAGGCTTGGTGGTTGCCCCTACCGCATGCAAGTTGATTTTGCCTTCTTCCGCTTGATCAGGGAAGTGTTCTGCCTCTGCTTCCTCCTCGCTGTCCATATGGCTTTCTTGTTCTTCCTCACTGCTTTCCTCGTGTTCTTCATCAGTTACCACTTCAATGATGCTGAACAGCCCTTTTTTGCACTTGTGGCCAACTTGCCACTTATCGTTGCACCTAAAACATAGGCCTCTTTCAATTCTCCTGTTGATTTCTTTGGTGCATAGTTTGAGAGGGTCCTTTGTTTTTAAGATCTCTGTCTTACTTGATGAGGATGCCTTACCTAATTTGTCCAAGGGTTTGATGACCTTGGTTGTGCAGCGGGTGATGCTTCTCCCATTGTTGATGAGTCTTGCCAACTGAATGCACGGAGTGAGGGAGTTGCGATCCCTCATCTTCACTTCTCGACTTAGCCAAGGTACAAGGCCATCTAGAAAAGTTCCAATTAGTGCCCCATCTGGCCAATGTCCTACCAATTCGGCCATCCTCTCAAATTCTTGAAGGTCACTTTCTAGAGATCCCTCTTGCCTAATCTTGGCAAGCTGTCCCTTGTATTTGTCATGCTAGACAGGCCAAATCTGTTCACTAACTCTTGTGTGAACCTTGTCCAGCCTATCCTTCTTCCTTCTTGGCCATAGGTGGCCTTAAGCCAATGCCACCATTGATTGGCTCTCCCACATAAGTGATAGGATGCAAAATCAACCCTTTCACCTCTCTCAATACTTGTTTCTCAAAGTAAAATTCAGCCTTGGAGTTCCATTCGGCTGGATCTCCTTTCTCAAAGGTAGGGAGCTCGATTTTTACCTTAGGCCATGTGTAATGGCTTGGGTTGTCGTAGTGCCAATCCTCCCTCCTTGTGGTGTGCCATGGTTCTACCTCAGGGTGATTGCGCACCCTTCTTGGTTGCCATGATGGGGGGCCTTCTGTCCAGCACCTCCTCATCATTGCTATAATCATTGTAGCAATGATGGGGCAGGTGCTCGTTTGGTGAAGTCTCCCCCCTGCTTCCCAAACTCATGCGCGTTTTCCCCCTTTCTTGAGAGGGAAGTTGCTCCTGGTCAGAATCTTCCTCATGCACTTGGTGCTGTGTGATTTCTGATTAAAGCCTCCTAGATGTTTGTAGTAGGTGGTTGTTTCTGCCTTGCTCAGTTTGGACTTGTTTTCCGGCCACTCAGGGTGTATCCCTTTTTAATTGTTCAAGAGAATGAATGATAGATGATAGTTAGTGTTTGATATCACCTACCTGGTCATTGATCACATTCTGGTTCCTCTCCAATGCAAGGATTCTTCTGCGGTTAGTGATCGAGAAGTCTTCCCCGATCTGTTCTTGTGGTGCGGGTGAATGCCTTGCAATTGGTTGGTGTTTGTGCTGATGTCCTGCTAATTTGTTGGGATGATTATGCTACCTTTCAACCAGAGCCTCAGCCGTACCTGCAGGGATGTTCCGATGCCTCCCAGAAGTTCATACCATGCACTGCTTAATGCAACCAAAGCTTTCCTCCTGTTGGGGATGTTCTCTTCACTGCCAGTAGTTCATAGCATGCACTACTGAATGCAACTAAAGCTTCCGCCATGCCTGCAGGATGTTCTGGTCGCTCCCATTAGTTCATCCCATGCACTACCGAACATGTCCGACGACACTGCTGTGCCCAGAGGAATGTTGAGGTTACTCTTGGAAGTTTCGTCCCATGCGCTGCCGAATGTGCCCGATTCCTCTGCCGCACCTGCTGCAATGTTCTGGTCACTCCTGAAAATTTTGTTCCGTGCACTGACGAATGCGCCCAATGCCTCTTCTGTGCTGCTGGGATGTTCTAGTTACTCTAGGAAGTTTGCCCCACACCTCAGGCACGCCTTTGGGGATGTTCCAGTCACTCCCGGAAGTTTATCCCACGCACTGCCGAATAAGCCCAATGCCTCTGCACGCTGACCGTGATGTTCCGGTCGCTCCCAGAAGTTCCTCCCATGCACTGTTCAATGTGCCCGAAGCCTCTGCTGCTGCACCCGTGGGGATGTTTGGGTGTCTCCTAGAAGATCGTCCCGTGTAGTGCTGAATGAGCCCGACACCTCTGCCATGCCCGCGGGGATGTTCCGGTCGCTCCCGGTAGTTCATCCCAAGCACTGCCATGCACACCTGATGCCGCTGCTTCACCCGTTGTGATATTCCAGTTACTCTTAGATGTTCATCCTGTGCACAGGTGAATGTGCCACGGGGATGTGCCGGTCACTCCCAAAAGTTCGTCCCGCACACTGCCGAATGTGTACAACGCTGCTGCCGCATCCGCAGCGATGTTCCAGTGGCTCCCGGAAGTTCATCCCGCGTACTGTGTAACACAAATGACACTGCTGCTGCACCCTTGGGGATGTTTCAGTCACTTCTGGAAGTTCGTCCTGCACACTGCCGAACTGTTGGGGTCCCAATTTTTTCCCCCAACTTTTCTACACCTTAGGGGTCAGCATGCCTACTGGAATCCTTCCTAACTTGCTGTCCCTGTTTGATTCTTGAGTTCTTTTCTTATATTTACATCCCCTAAGCTGTCCTTCGGGTTAACTAATATATATAAGGATATGTTGGATAGGCAAGACAACTCTTAAACCTATCACAACTTGCCTTGGTTGAAAAGGACAACTCTTAATTTCAACCTTAGCTCTTAAGCAAGGAAGACAACTCTTAACCTTGTCTTAAGCCCAAGTTATCTCAAGATAACTCTTAAAAGATAACCGAAAATAAACAAGAAAGTAAGCAAGAATGCTAACCTTGATTCTTGATTATTGAATGAGAAAATAAAAAAATTCAGAGCATATCTCCTCCTCACAAATAATGGGCTGTATTTATAGTCCTAAGATAGTCTTATCCTAATTTAACTAGTACTTAGGTTCCTTATTCACTTAGGATATGTTTTCCTAAGTCAACAAGCTTTTCTAAGTCAAATAAAACATTATCAAGATAGACCTTATCCCATTGTTTCCTAATCCTACTAGGATTCTTGGTCTTTCTTGAATTCCTACTTAGACTAGAATTCCTACTTTATCTTGTTTTCTACAGCAGCTGCACTTCCTCTTGCCTAATCCTTGTAGGACTAGGACTCTGAATGCATATCCTTCTGCTCTTAGAATTCTTCTTGTCGTGACTATCCTATTGCTACTGGAATTCATCATGCTTGTCCTGCTGCTGATAGAACTCTTCTTGGCATAGATCTCCTGCTGTTGTTGGAATTCTCCTTGGCATGGATGTCCTGCTGCTGCTGGAACTCTGCTTGGCATAGATGTCCTGCTGCTGCTAGAACTCTGCTTGGCTTAGATGTCCTCCTACTACTGGAACTCTCCTTGATGCGATTATCTTCTTCTGCTGGAACTCCTGTTGGTGTGAATGTCCTTTATTGATTAGGATTAAGTCAAATAATAGCCAGGCCTCACTGCTGGGCTGCACACTTGCTGTTGCCATGCTTGTTGTGCACATTTTCTGGCCCATGCTCTCCTTTGCTGCCTCATTTTCTGCCCATTGCATTTCCTGCATACTTAGGTTCTCAACATGAATGTGTCTGACGCCTCTACCATGCCAATGGGGATGTTCTATTCCCTCCTGGAAGTTCATCCTGTGCACGGCCGCACCCGTAGGGATGTTCCGGTGGCTCCCGAAAGTTCGTCTCTTGCGCTGCCCAGCACACCCGAAGCCACTTCTGTACCCGCGGGGATGCTTCGGTCGCTCCCGGAAGTTCTTCCTTTGCACTGCCAAACGTGTCCAATGCCGCTACCGTGACTGTGGGGATGTTCAGGTCAGTCTCCTATGTTCATCCCGCATGCTGCCTAACATGCCCAAAGCCTTTGCTGCACCCACGGGGATGTTTAGGTCACTCCCGAAAGTTCATCCTGTATACTGCTGAATGCACCTGACACCTCTGTTGCACCCACGTGGATATTCTAGTCATTCCCGGAAGTTCTTCCTGCACACTGTCACACTGTTGGGGTCCTGATTTCTTGTCCTAACTTTTCTACATCTTAGGGGTTAGCACAACTTCTAAAAATTCTCCTAACTTGCTGTCCTAACTTCAGCATATGATGCTGATTCTTGAGAATCAGAATGGGCATAAAAGATACAAGGTGGAATAAATTTGATGCTGCCCCATTCCTGCTTTCCATTGAAACCATTTGTGTCTAGTTTCTTGATACTTAATTCTAGTGGTCTTCCCCCTTTGATATCTGCCTTTCCTGTGAATCAACTTTAGCAGTAGTGATACAATTTTCATAGATGAAGAGAACTTAATTGACAGTGAAATTCTTATCTAACTTTGGGTTGCCTAGTAGGCATCAATTCTGCACATGGAACATGAGAAAGGTCCATGAGATTTTCCACCCAGACCTCATACCTGGAAATGCAATTGAGTTAGAACAAATCAATGTTTAATTTCAATTACAAGCTTAATGAGAAAATGGAAGAATTAGATCATTGCATACCCATAAGGAATATCTCAATTTCCCAACAACTTCTTGAATGACTGGCTTTTGAGTTCCCGGATGTTAGAAGGTGTCTTAGTCTTGCTAATATCTTTGTATTGAGGATCAATGTTTGCTCAAAAACACAAAATTTCATTCTGCACAGTACTTGGATAAACTGCTGCACATGCTTTCTTGAATGTGTGTACCTGCATATTGCATAATTTGATGAAAAGGTGAATAAAAGAACACAAGGAATCTTTGATTCATATGCAATACAATGACAAGAGACTATTAAAAACTAACATCTAACCACTAATAATGTAAAAATTCAAATTCAAAGAATAATATGTTTTTAAGAGATTCAACAATTTGATTTATCTGTTCAACTAATTTAACTTTGGGATTCATAGGACGTCTTGATCCTTGAGTTTTCCCTTTGGTTCTTGTCCCCTCAGCTGTCCCTTGGGATTAACTAATGATAAAAGGATATGTTGGATAGGAAAGACAACTCTTAAACCTATCACAACTTGCCTTGGTTGAAGAAGACAACTCTTGACTTCAACCTAAGCTCTTAAGCAAGGAAGAGAACTCTTCACCTTGTCTTAAGCCCAAGTTATCTCAAGACAACTCTTAAAAGATAACCGAAATATAAACAAGAATATAAGCAAGAATGCCAAAGCTTGATTCTGATTATGATAAAAGCTTACAAATTCTGAGCATATGTCCATGCTAACAAATAATGGGTTGTATTTATAGTATTGGACAGCCCTTTCCTAATTTAACTAGTACTTAAGTTCATTATCCACTTAGGACAAGTTTTCCTAAGTCAACAAGATTTCCTAAGACAACTAGAATCTTATCAAGATAGACCTTATCCTATTTTACTAGGATTCTTGGTCTTCTTGATTGACTAATCCTATTTTGACTAAACTTCTTTATCCTTGTCTTATCTCCTATAGCTGCTGGTCTTTATCTTGTTGCTTCCTTCTAAGATTAGGACTTCCTTATGGCATGTCCTTCTATCCCAAGACTTCTTCTTGACATGAACAACTTGTTGAAGTTAAACCCTTCATGATGTCCTGCTGCTGCTGGAGTTCTTCATGCCGTACACATCCTTCTCCTGCTTGAATTGCACCATGTGTATCCTGCTGATGCTGGAGTCCTTCTTGGCTTGGATGTCCTTGGTCAATTAGGATAAAGTCAAAACCTGGCCGTGCTTTACTGCATGCCATGTGCAAGCTTGTTGCAAGTACGTTCTGGCCCGTAGCTGCCTCTCTTGCTGCTTGGCGCCTCTCTTGCATCCTCCTATGCTGCTCATGCTCCCTTTTCCTCCTAAGGTCCTCAACAATCCCCCTTTCTTGAAGACTCACCTTGTCCTCAAGGTGGAAATAAGGGAACCGTTGCTGGATATCATCATAGTCTTCCCATGTTGTTTCATCCTTGGGCGAATGACTCCACAATATGAGTACTCTCCATACTGGCCTTCTATTGCGCCATAGCTTACTATACAAAATCCTAAGGCTTCCTTCAGTTGCTGCCCAAGGTGATCTTCCCTGAAAATGTCAGGCAGTCCCTCATTCACTTGTCTCACATCTCCTATCTTCTTCCTCAACAATGAAATGTGAAACACTGGATGTAGTTTGAAGGTTAACGGTAGTCTTAGGCGATGAGCTACTGCTCCAATATGCTCAACTACCTCATACGGTCCAAAATATTTTCTAGCCAACTTTGCTGTGGTTGGCTTTCCGGCATTTATCTTCCTTCTAGGATGGATTTTATGATAGACATGGTCACCTACCTTAAATTCTTCTTCCTTCCTCCCTTTGTCCGCTTGTCTTTTCATTCGGTCCCTTGCTTGCTCAAGCTCATGCTTGAGTTTCTTCAAGACATCATCTCTTGACTGAAGTGCGACATCCACTTCATGTATGCTACTGTTCCCCATGGTAGAGCTTGACATTCCAGGGGGTAACCTTCCATATACGGCTTGGTATGGTGTCATCTTGATTGCCGCATGATAGGTAGTATTATACCACAGTTCTGCCCATGGTATGTACTTCTCCCAATCATTTTGTTGGTCATGGCAAAAACACCTTAAGTACTGCTCTAGGGTTTGATTGGTTACCTCACTTTGGGCATCTGTTTGTGGATGAAAGGTGGATGAGGCGACCAAGTTGCTGCCGAGCTGTGTGAAAAGCTCCTTCCAGAACTTGCTCATGAAAACAGTATCTGTATCGGACAGCAATGTCTGTGGTATGCCATGAAGTCTTACCACGTTTTTGATGACTCTTGCCCACAGAGATATGCTTGTCACTCCCAGAAGTTCATCCCTGCGCACTGCAGAACACGCTGAATGACTCTGCTGCGCCTACGGGGAAGTTTTCGTTGCACCTGGAAGTTCATACTGCAGATTGCCAAACGAGCCCGATGCCTTCGCCACACCTGTGGGGATGGTCTGGTTGGTCCTGGAAGTTCGTCCCACGCACTGCCCAATGTGCCCAAAGCCTCTGCCTCATCCACAGGGATGTTCTGGTCATTCTCGGAAGTTCATCCTGCAGACTACTGAACGTGTCCGATGCTGCTGCTGCACCTGCAAGGATGTTCTGGTCGCTCCCGAAAGTTCATCCCATGCAATGCCGAATCCAGCCGATGCCACTGCTGTGCCAGTGGGAATATTCTGGTTGCTCTCAATAGTTCAACCTGCATGCTGCCAAACGCGCCTGTGGGGATGTTCGGGTCACTCCCAGAAGCTTGTCCCATGCACTGCTGAACGTGCCGACACCTCTCCCATGCCCACTGGGGATGTTCGGGTCACTCCCGGAAGTTCGTCCCGCGCACTGCCTAATGCGCCCGAAGCCTCTGCTGCTCTCATGGGGATGTTCTGGTCGCTCCCGGAAGTTTGTCTCCTGCACTGCCCAACGTGTTTGACGCTGTGGCGCGTTCGGCAGTGCACGGGACAAATTTCCGGGAGCGACCGGAACATGCCCCTGTGGGCAGCAGAGATGTTCTTGTCACTCTCGAAAGTTTGTTCCATGCACTGCTGAACATGTCCGCCACTGCTGCTGCACCTGCAGGTATGTTCATGTTGCTCCAGGAAGTTTGTCCCACACACTGCCCAACATGCCAAAGCCTCTGCCATGCCCTGTGGAGATGTTCCGGTCGCTCCCAGAAGTTCGATCTGTGCAGTGCCAAATGCGACCGATGCCTCAGCCGAGCCTGCAGTGATGTTCCAGTCGCTCCTGGAAGTTCATGCCATGCACCGCCGTACATGTCCGATGCCACTGATGTGCCTGCAGGGATATTCGAGTTTCTCCCAGAAGTTCATCCTGTGCACTGCCGAACATGCCCGGTGCCTCTGCCACAGCCGCGGGGATGTTCCAGTCACTCCTGGAAGTTCATCCTGTGCACTGTTGAATATGCCCGAAGCCTCTGCCACGCTCGTGAGGATGATCTGGTTGCTCCAGTAAGTTCATCCTGTGCACTGGTCAACATGTCTGATGCCTGCTGGTGCACCCGTGGGATTGTTCCAGTCGCTCCTGAAAGTTCTTCCGCACACTGCTGAACACACCCGATGCCTCTGCCATGCCGTGCCTGCAGGGATGTTCTGGTCACTCTTGGAAGTTCATCTTGAGAACTACCAAACACGCGTGACAGGTTGCTCCCGAAAGTTCGTACTGCACACTGCCGAACGGGCCCGATACCTTTGCCATGCCTGCGGAGATGTTCAGGTCACTCCAAAAAGTTCATCCCGTGCACTGCCCAACACGCCAAAGCCTCTGCCATGCCCGTGAGGATGTTCCCATCACTCCCTGAAGTTTTTCCAGCTCACTTCCAAATGTGTCCAACACTGCTGCCGCTCCCATGGGGATGTTCGGGTTGATCTCGGAAGTTTGTCCTGCACACTCTTGAATGCACCCAATGCCTCTCCCATGCCTGCAGGGATGTTCTGGTTGCTACTTGAAGTTCATCCCAAGCACTGCTGAACATGCCAATGCCGCTGTCGCGCCCACGGGGATTTTCCAGCTTTCGCGCCTGCAGGGATTTACCGGTTGCTGCTGGAAGTTCGTCCCGAGAACTGCCAAACTTGTCCGATGCCTCTTCCGAGCCAGCATGGATTTTTTGGTCACTCCCTGGAAGTTCATCCTGCACACTGCCCAACACGCCCAAAGCCTTTGCCATACCCAGGGGGATGTTCTGGTCGCTTCTAGGAAGTTCGTCTTCCGCACTGCCAAACGCAACTGACACCTCTGCTGTGCCCACGGGGAATGTTCTGGTCACTTCTGGAAGTTTGTCTTGTTCACAGCCCAACGCCCCTGACACCTCTGCCATGCCTGCAGGGATGTTCAGGTCACTCCAAGAAGTTCATCCCACACACTGCCCAACGGGCCTGAAGTCTCTGCCGCACCTGCTGGGATGTTACTGTTGCTCCAGGAAGTCCCTCCTGTGAACTGCCAAATGTGCCTGAAGCCTCTACAGCACCCATGGGGATAATCCGGTCACTCCAGGAAGTTCGCCCATGCACTGTCAAACATGTCTGAAGCTGCTGCTTCGCCTGCGGGGATGTTTCGTAGCTTCCAGAAGTTCATCCTGAGCCTTGTCGAACTCATCCAATGCCTCTACCAAGCCCGCGGTGATTTTTTGGTCACTCCCGAAAGTTTGTCTCACGCACTCCCAATGTGCCCGAAGCCTCTGCTGCACCTGAGGGAAGCCACGCCAAGGCTTCGGGCGCATTGGGAGTGCATGGGATGAACTTCTGGGAGTGACCGAAAAATCACCGTGGGCTCGGTAGAGGCGTTGGACGAGTTTCGACAAGGCTCAGGATGAACTTCTAGGAGCAACCAAAACATCCCTGCAGGCGCAGCAGCGGCTTTGGACATGTTTGGCAGTGCACAGGACGAACTTCCTGGAGCGACCGATTATCCCCATGGGTGCTGTAGAGGCTTCGGATGCATTTGGCAGTTCACAGGAGGGACTTCCTGGAGCGACTGAACATCCCAGCGGGTGCGGCAGAGACTGCACGCCCATTTGGCAGTGCACAGGATGAACTTCTGGGAGTGACCTGAAAATCCCTGCAGGCTTGGCAGAGGCGTCGGATGCGTTTCGGAAGCGCTTGGGATGAACATCTGGGAGCGACTGGAACATCCTCGCAGGTCTGACAATGCCGTCGGGTGCATCCAGAAGTGTGCAGGATGAACTTCTAAGAGCGACTGGAACATCCCCACAGGCACAACAAAGGCGTCAGGCATGTTGGGACAGTACGCGAGATGAACTTCCGGGAGCTACCGGAACATCCCACTGGCACAACAGAGGTGTCAGGTGCGTTCGACAGTGCTCAGGACAAACTTCCAGGAGCGATCAAAAACATCCCCGCGGGTGTGGCAGCAGCATCGGGTGCATTGGTCAGTGCATAGGACAAAATTCCCTGAGTGACTGGAATCACCCTATTTCGCTCTTGTCCCCTTTCTGCCTTGGCAGTGTGCTGTGTGCGGGACAAACTTCCAAGAGTGACTGGAACACACCTGCAGGTGAGGCAGTGGCTCGGACACGTTGGGCAGTGCTCGGGACGAACTTCCAGGATTACCGGAACATCCCCGTGGGCGTGCCAGTGGCTTTAAGCATGTTGGGCAGTGCGCAGGATAAACTTTCAAGAGTGACCAGAACATCCCTGTGGGTGTGGCAGAGGCATCGAGTGCATTCGGCAGTGTGTGGTATGAACATCCAAGAGTGACTGGAACTTCCCTGCTGGCGTGGCAGATGCTTCGGCGCATTGGGCAGTGCATGGAACGAACTTCCGGGAGTGACCAGAACATCCCCGTGGGTGCGGAAGAGGCTTCGGGCATGTTCACCAGTGCACGGGATGAACTTCCAAGAGCAACCGAAACATCACTGATGGCACGGCAGAGGCTTCAGATGCATTGGGCAGTGTGTGGGACAAACTTCTAGGAGTGACCAGAACATCCCTGCATGCATGGCAGTGGTGTAGGGCATGTTAGGCAATGTGGGGAATGTGGGGAATGAACTTCTGGGAGTGGCCACAGCATCACCGGGGGCACGGCAGAGAAGTCGGGGATGTCTGGCAGTGCACAGGATGAACTTCTAGGAGCAGTTGGACATCCCTGCAGGTGCGGTAGAGGTGTCGGGCTCATTCAGCATTGCGTGGGATGAACTTTCAGGAGTGACCAGAACAGCCCCACGGGCACGGCTGCAGTGTCAGGCACATTGGGCAGTGCATGGGATGAACTTTGGAGAGTGACCGGAACATCCCTCAGGGCACAGCAGTGGTGTTGGGCACGTTTGGCAGTGCATGGGACAAACTTTCTGGAGCAAGCGGAACTTCACCGTGGATGTGGCAGAGGCTTCGGGTGCGTTGGGTAGTGCACAGGACAAACTTTCGGAAGTGACCAGAACATGCCCGCAGGCATGGCAGAGGCTTCCAGCATGTTGGGCAGTGTGCAGGACGGACTTCAGGGAGCGCCTGGAAAATCCACATGGGCTCAGCAGATGCATTGGACGCATTCGGCAGAGATTGGTATTAACTTCCAGGAGCAACCGGAACATCCTCGCGAGTGCAGCAGAGGCATCGGACACGTTTGGCAGTGCTCAGGACTAACTTTCGGGAGCAACCAGAACATTCCCCCTGGCATGCCAGGGGCTTTGAGCGTGTTGGGCAGTGCACAGGATGAACACTCCGTTGGAGTGGCAAAGTCTTCAGGCACTTTGGGCTGTGCACAGGATGAACTTCCGGTAGTGACCAGAACATCCCTAAGGGCACGCGGCAGAGGTGTCGGGCATGTTTGGCAGTGCATGGGACGAACTTCCAGGAGTGACCAGAATGTCCCCGCTGGCGTAGCAGAGGCGTCGGGCTCATTCAACAGTGCACGGGACGAACTTCTGGGAGCAACTAAAACATCTCCGTAGGGTGTGGCAGTGGTGTGGGACATGTTCTGCAGTGCAAGGGATGAACTCTCAGGAGTGACCAAAAATCCACGTGGGCTCGATAGAGGTATCGGGCACATTTGGCAGTGCTCGGGATGAACTTCTGGGCACGAACAGATCATCCCTACAGGCGCGGCAGAGGCATCGGGTGCGTTTGCCAGCACACAGGATGAACTATCTGGAGCAACCAGAACATTCCCACAGGGCACAGCAGAGGCGTCGGCTGGATTCAGCATTGCACGGGATGAACTTTCGGGAGAGACCAAAACATCCCTGCAGGTGCGGCAGCGGCATCGGACACGTTCACTAGTATGCAGGATGAACTTCCGAGAATGACCAGAACATCCCTGCAGATGCAGCAGAGGCTTTGGACACATTGGCAGTGCATGGGATGAACTTCCAGGACCAACCGGACCATCCCCACAGGTGCGGCAAAGGCATCGGGCTCGTTTGGGCAATCTGCAGTATGAACTTCCAGGTGTGACCAAAACTTCCCGTAGGTGCAGCAGTCATTCAGCGTGTTCTGCAGTGCGTGGGATGAACTTCTAGGAGCGACTGGCATATCCCTGCGGGTGCAGCAGAGTTCATAAAAAACGTGGTAAGACTTCATGGCATACCATAGACATTGCTGTCTGATACAGATACTGTTTTCATGAGCAAGTTCTGGAAGGAGCTTTTCTCACAGCTCGGCAGCAACTTGGTCGCCTCATCCACCTTTCCTAGTAAAATAGGATAAGGTCTATCTTGATAAGATTCTAGTTGTCTTAGGGAAATCTTGTTGACTTAGGAAAACTTGTCCTGAGTGGATAAGGAACTTAAGTACTAGTTAAATTAGGAAAGGGCTGTCCAATACTATAAATACAACCCATTATTTGTT